>JBAGKK010008071.1:0-12227 GCA_037177015.1 Euceroptres primus | reverse complement strand
GTTCATATAGCGTGAAAGTAAATTGATAAACGTCTGCTGAATGTCATAGTTAGTTCTATAATATATACTCTGATGCGGAGGAAATATATCCTGCATTAAGGTCCATTCTCCCAAAAAATTTTAAGTTTCATTTCTGACTATCGGGATCACATCCGCCAACCCTCCAGAGGCAACACGATTAGTTACAAGTTTTTAAATTAGACATAGGGGTAGTTTCAAAAAGAATTTCTAGATAAATGTCAAAAATGACAATTTTCAAGGTACCAAAGATCCAAAAAATTTTTTAATTTTATTTCTGACTATTGGGACCATAACTGGAAACGCTCCTGAGGCATCCCTATTACTCACAATTTTTTAAATTAAACCTCGGGGTGGTTTAAAAAGAATTTCTAGATAAACGTCAAAAATGACAATTTTCAAAGTACCAACTGAGAACCTGGGCTGGATGTGCTGCGGTAATTTTTTTCTGAAAACTTGAGCTAGACAAAATTTAATTTATGAAAAATTAAACTAGTCCATAAGAGACAGGCATACTACAGACCCACATGTTCTGATATCTCGTAAAGGTAATGTTTCTCATGGAACAATGACGAGGAAGTCAATATAAAAGAGTTTCCATCCTTACCATCTGAAATGGAAGAAATATAATTTTCAAAGTACCAAAGTCCACAAAAAATTTTTAATTTCATTTATAAATATTGGGACCACAACCAGCTACCCTTCTGAGGCACTCCTATTATTAACAAGTTTTTAAATTAAACCTAGGGGTGGTTCCAAAAAGCATTTCTAGATAAATATCAAATATTACAATTTCCAAAGCACCAAAGTCCCCAAAAAATTTTTAATTTCATTTCTGACTATTGTGACCACAACCAGTAACCCTTTTGAGGCACCCCTATTATTCACAAGTTTTTAAATTAAACCTAGGGGTCGTTTCAAAAAGAAGTTCTAGATAAATGTCAAAAATGATAATTTTTAAAGTACCTAAGTCCCTAAAAAAATTTCAAATGCACTTTTCACTACTGGGATTACATCCGACAATCTTTCTGAGGCACGCCTATTATCCTCAAGTTTCTAAATGGGCCAAGGGGTAATTTTAAAAAGAATTTCTAGATAAATATAAAAAATTACAATTCTTAAAGTACCAAAGTCCCCAAAAAATGTTTAATTTCATTTCAGACTATTGGGACCATAACCGGCAAACCTCCAGAGGCAACCCTATTATTCACAAGATTTTAAATCAAACCTTGGGGTGGTTTCAAAAAGAATTTCTAAACAAACGTCAAAAATGATTATTTTCAATGTACCAAAGTCACCAAAAAATTTTTAATTTAATTTTTGACTATTGGGAACACAACCGGCAACCCTCCTTAGGCACGCTAATTATTCACAAGTTTTCAAATTAAACCAAGGCTTGTTTTCAAAAAAAATTTCTAGATAAATGTCAAAAATGACAATTTTCAAAGTACCAAAGTCACTAAAAAAATTTTATTTCATTTATGACTATCTGGACCATAACCGGCAACCCTTCTGAGGCACCCCTATTATTTAACAGATTTTAAATTAAATCTAGGCGTGATTTCAAAAAGAATTTCCAGGTAAATGTCAAAAATTAAATTTATCTGTTGACAGATTTATGACATTGAAAATTGTCATTTTTTACATTTGTCTAGAAATTCTTTTGAAACCACCCCTAGGTTTAATTTAAAAACTTGTGAATAATATAAGTGCTTCAGAAGGGTTGCTGGTTGTGATCCCAATAGTCAGAAATGAAATTGAAAATTTTTTGGGGACTTTGGTACTTTGAGATTTGTCATTTTTGACATTTATCTAGACATTCTTTTTTAAATCAGCCCAAGGTTTAATTTAAAAACTTGTGAATAATAGGGGTGCCTCAGGAGGGTTTCTGGTTGTGGTCTCAGTAGTCAGAAATGAAATTAAAAATTTTTTGGTGACCTTGGTACTTTGAAAATTGTCACTTTTGACATTTACCTGGAAATTCTTTTTGAAACCACCCCTAGGTATATTTTAAAAACTTTTGAATAATAGGGGTGCATCAAGATGGTTACTGGTTGTGGTTCCAATAGTCAGAAATGCAATTTAAAATTTTTTGGGAGAATGGACTCTAAGTCAGAATATATTTCTTCCGAATTATAGTACATATTATAGAACTAACTATGACATCCAGCAGACGTTTATCAATTTACTTTCATGCTATATGAACATAGATTTCTATAAAAGACATTTTGGTTGATAGAACGTTCTTTTGACGGATGCCGCAACACTCTAGCAAAAGGAAAGGCTTCTTCTGGATTTCGTCTCATAATGGTTGAAATAATATGATTACCAATATAATTATATAATTATAATTACATAACATATACATTTATATATATTAAAATCATATAAGTATGTAAGATATTAATATATTGTTGATAAATTATATTAATTATCATAATTATGCTATTAAATAATTATAGAATAATAAAATAATTATTATTATTTGTTATTTCGATTTTTTAAAATTTATTTATTCTTTAGTATATAAAAATATTTTATTGATTTAATTTTTTAATTATTATAAATATTTTCTTCTAAACATTTCACAATTTTCAGTTTTCGTCTAAGTTATTATGTTGCCATTGTAAATATTTGATACAGACTGCCCTGGTTTGTGTTGCCATGGCGATCTCAGTTCGTTCCAGATGTTGCTGGCGGTGAAATTTTTTTTCTGCTGTCAACTGATTCTCATGTCAGTTTTCAGTTCTGTTTTTACTGTTTTTGAGTAAATAATCGCGATTGGTCGGTTTTTGTAAGTAATTTCGGGCGTGAAGTTTTATTGTGAAGCTTCGGGAGTGCTGTTTTGTAGTGCAAGTGACGTGTTTGAGCGTGCTCTGCAAAATCTACACGTGGCTGTGTGGTAGTTTAGTGTGTACATGTGCCGGCCAAGTATCTTTTTCCATTAAGGATTTTCCGGCTTTTTCCTTGGATTTGTTGTGCCTAAGGAGTCAAGCGCCCTTAGGAAAACTACGAGGTATCATCTAAACCCGGCGGTAGCGCCAGGAAACCTCTATTTTGATTAAAAAATGCGGACTGAAATAGTCATTTTTGCCATGCCTTTTCCGAGCTAGGGCTTTTAAGGAATTTAATTTAAGCAAGAAGAAATTTTTTAAAATTATTAATACTTAACTGCCTTCCAACGAATTTTATCGTATCAACTTATCGGCTGAGGAAGTTCAATGAAGCAAAATTCGGATAAAATTAGTTCAATCTTAGTTTAAGCTTTTCTTTCCCTCTACGGATTGAATGTCGAGTCCTTCACTTTGTTGTTCCACATGAAGAGTCTGAATAAACTTAGGACTTATTCTGGAAATCAATTTAGAAGTAGAGGAGGCCCTTGCTCAAAGAGTAAGGGCTTTCGAAGAAGAGTATCACCTCGTTCGTAGGAACAATTCCTCCCGTAGTGGCTAAAGTAAAATTCAGTTAAATATCTCGGATAATAACTCTTTAGATAGAGAGATGGACCCTCCTCCTAGTTCCGATTCTGAGCTAGACGTAGAGAATTAAAGGGAGAATACTAGGATCTAAAATTCCTGATGATCAAATTCGAACCTCGCGCTTGAAAAGGACATAGGAACTCCTGGATTGTTTACTTTCTTTCTTCCACGTGATCATGCGGCTGGAAATTCCTGAATCTTCGTAAATAGTAGGAATAAGGACTGTAATGTTAGAATATATGACTATGCTCTAGCTTTAAGTAAGCTCTAGACTATTTGAACGATATATATTGTATCGAAACTTGACAATAGGGTGCAAAATATAGGTCAATTGTAAGAGAAATTCGGAGACTGTTGTTCCTAATACAGTACACAGGATTCTGGGTAGGATTCGAAATGCCGAATTAAGACCCCAATTTTCGCGCAGCCAACCAGTCTAGCATAGGCGACACCCTCACGGGAGGACCTAACTCAAAAATTCCCGGCCCGAACCACACCATGAATGTAGACGCTAGTTCCGCGGCGGCATCCGTGTTGGAGTGTATGACTCTCCAACAGAGCACATTCCTACAGGATGTAGCGAATGGCGCTGTATATTTAAACGAGGCTATGGAGTCCGGTTTTCTGGAAATCCTTCTATGTAAGTTAAGGGTAGTAGTCCGCGAAAGTGTTAGGGACAAACGATTCAATGCGGTTAATGAGGTGAACGCTCACCGCAAGGAATGGTTTGCCCCTTCAAAGAAATACCAATGGTACTTCGAGGCCATTGTAAATCTTAGGATGAAGCATTCAGAGACCGTTAGTCATTATTACTATCGGATACATAGCCTGCTTAGCGGAGCTAGTCATGCGACTGAGAAAAAGGACACCAGTAGTTAGAACGAGGGTACTGTCCATGAGATCAATTAAAGCACTATAATGATGAAGCCAATTGTAGATTGCGCTCTAGATGCTTTTATTAAGGGCCTGCTGATTAAGATGTCCACATTTGTGAGCACCAGAAACCCAAGGGATCTTGGCGAAGCTCTAGAACATGCTCTACATATGGAGGAAAGGTTAAGGCAATCCAAAAGGGTTAGGGGCACTGCCTCCTTGTACCACATCTCGCGACCGAACGACAGGGTTCCGCAGCAACAGCGCACCCCGAGACCTTTCACCAGATGGATAGGCCTTATCATAGGGAAGTGAAGAAGACCGTGGACATACCTACGACCACAACTTCTGTCATTCTGCCACCCAACAAAATGCAACAACTTATCAACCTACACTCCCTCCATGCCAATTCTCAGCAAACTATCCTTATGCTTCCTATCCACCATACGCGGGGCCACCTCTCCTAAACCGGACAGCGTCTAAAAGCGCCACCCCTCCACGATCCACATCAACAGGACCGGCCGGGAGTTCAAACTCCTCCCAGACTTGCCACTAAGACGCGACGGCGAGTCCGAAATCCCACAAACGTCCAAAAAAAGTCCATTTCTCGGAGAACTCCGTAGAGTCTTTCGAGCAGGATTCAAGGCAGAAGACTCACCAGTAGTCGAAGTAGTTTTTCCCGACTTCCGGAACCCAAAATCAAGTTTTCTTGTTGATTCCAGATTGGATATGAATTTTATAAAGCTATGTGCCCTTCGGCCAGAATTGAATTTGGCGGTTAAAAACTCTGTGCTTATAACAGGAATCACAAACCATCGTGTCAAAACGATTGGCACCATCGAGCTCTCAATTCTAAGCACTACAGTCGAATTCCACGTAGTGAGAAACAGTTTTTCAATCTTGACCGACGGGATCCAAGGTCGACATTACTTAAGGCAGGAACAGGCTCAGATTTCGTTCAGGCATAACTCATTGGTTTTATTATCGGATCCCATCACTCCTTAGCGCCACGCGACGCTAAGGCGAAGCAAAAAGCCAATCAGGACGCACAACTTCGAAAGACGTTGGTGATCCGTGAATGGTAAGAAACTTGCCAGGCCCTATCCATAACTCGCTCTAAGGCCACAAGCACAAGCAGTAACGAAGGGAAGACCGATAAGAAGAAACCCAGAACGAAACCAGAAGAGTCTACTTTGACAAGTGTTCCGAAATCTCAGAGTGCAAGCACACCATCCGCTCAACCTACAAAACCTTGTCAAGCGGAGAAAAGCTCCACTGCTTGTTAAAAGATCCCAACCCTCACGATGAGGGTTGGGAAGACCTTCTTTTTCGGAACCCAAGAAACCAGCAGCTGCCCATCCGTTGGAAAAAGCATCTGTTGAAAGGAAAGTCGCCCGTGAATTGGCACAATTAGTTCCATCAACTTCCCGACCGCCTTTCGAAACTACAGGGACAATACCCAAATCAGGGACGAAGAAGCATCTTGTCTCTAAGAAAAAGGACACTGATGATGTTTACACTCCTCCAATTGGAACAAAATTTTTAGACCCGGATGAGAGCTGTAATGGAGAAAGACTTTCTCAAAACAGACAACCCAGTACGGCTTTCATTTGAGACCATGAATCGCCCCTGAACCGTCATCGGACAATGAAAGCAGTGAGGATTCCGATTCCCCCGTGTTCCGAAAGTCCCGAAGTGTACTCCCACGTTTGGACCCTGCACTTGTGTCTAAGAGAGTAGATCTCACCCCAAGAAGTGCGCCCCCTTGTGTTCCAAACCCTAGCCCTTGGTTTCTATAGTTACAGGACGATTATGTAGACTTGTACGTCGATGGTGCATGTAACTACTATGGAAGAGGAGAACCAAGAGCTGGGATAGGAGTATGATTTGACTCAAATCAGCCCCTTAATGTATCACAGGTATCCCAAGGACGCCAGAACAACAATGCCCCCGAAATTAAAGCTGCAACGGTAGCTGCCCAGAAGGTGCATGAAGCCGACACGAAGAAGCTGAGAATTAGAACCGACTCGCAATTCCTAGTAAGCAGTGCCAACGAATGAATGCCCCGGTGGGAAGAAAATGATTGGAAGACATATGACAAAAAACCCGTCAAAAACCGGGTAAAATACGAAAACATGAAGGAGGCCCTGAAACCATTGAAGGTAATTTGGGAACACGTACCCAGCCACTAAGGTATAATCGGTAACGCGATAGCAGATAAGGGAATTGAAAGGGAATTGAAAGACCTCTCGATCAGGGAGAAGTATCCTAGGCTCCGAAGCAAGTAATCGTAGATGTTCTTTCCAGCCCGTGGACAGCGAGGACAGGGACGAAACTTGTGAAGAAGTAGATGTCGAGTTAACACTTGGTAAGACGAACTTAAGGCAGGACTTACAGAAGTCCTTTGCCCAGCTGGAAAAATCCATTAATAATCGAGGACCCAATAGCTTTCACATCCCCCATAAGTTCCAAAGTTGGGACCACGAAGGGCTAAAAGAAGATACTCGACTGGAATTCACGCACGTCTCACAGGGAGAAAATGACCAGAAACTTCTGGATGATTTAGAAGCCCTTGACCCCTCCCGTGAGTACGATGACGACGAATTTTTTCAAAGAGTAAAGAAATTCTTGGAGACGTATGAAAGGAATTTAGCAGGGAAGAATGAAGAACCTCCAGGTAAGGGTAGAGACAAGAATCCACCTCCTCTGTCCAAACACACCGAAGGAGAATTCAAGTCGACCAATCATGCCCCGGATCAACCAAAATTTCTAACAAAAATTCCCGTGTAACAAGGAAGAGTATTGTCCGCTTTACTATCTCACTAGAAGAAGCCGAGAATCCACCCGAATCTCCCATTATTAGAAGACAATCCTATAGGAGATCACTGTTCTCCACTCCTTCCGCGCCCCCGACATCGGATGCAAGGTCAACTCCGGTCACGAATGCGGAGATTAACCGAGACACCAGGGAAGGTACGAGCTATGCGAAATGGAAACTAAGCATTGTACCCAGGCGACTGCAGCCATCGAAAAGGTCCGGCAAAACTGTCACGATCGCCTTTAGTTCTCCTTAATTAATGTAAAGATCCCCTACGCCGATTCATCGCCCGCATCCAACGATCTCTGCGGGGAAGAAACCCCCGAAATAAAAAAAACCCATCCTAATTGTACGGACGAGCAAAACATTGTCCATCAATGGACCGAACCTCTGACTTAGGGATGAGACAATTACGATCATTATATATCTGAGGACTGTGAACCCACGAATCCGATAGTAAAACTCCTTATCGCCACCGAGCATCTTTGGGAATGTCGACCTAGGAAGGGAAAAGTCCAGGTTACCCCCCACGGTCGTCATAAAACCTATTCGGTTGTTATAAAAAAGCGACATTTTGACAACATCGACAGGAGGGACGTGATCATCGGATTAAAGAACCTTCGAAATGCCGTCGAGCGAGACAACCAGGCAACATGTCGTATGGCGAATTCTAGGAATTCGTTAAGTTCACTTCCTCAAGGTAAAATAACCAAGCTTCTAGCAGACACATTTCGGTGTGGCAATATCGCCATCACCCTGTGCCACGGAATGATCGAAGTTCCCCAATTAGAAATAAGAAAGAAGTTAATAGCGGAATATCACGAGAGTCTCGTGGGTGGACATAAGGGTATCACTAAGACGTATCGCCGAGTTAGGGAACGGTACTCCTGGCCTGGGCTACGAGACGAGATCACGGAGTTCATTCGAGGTTGCAGAAGCTGTCTCGAACAGAAACTCGTACGAGCTCGCACTCGAGAACCCATGCTCATTACGGATACCTCGGCTGAGCCCTTTGATAAAGTATCCTTAGATACGCTAGAAAAACTACCCACCACCCTGGATAAAAACCACGATATCCTGAACATGCAGGATAATTTCAGTAAGTACTGCATTGCTGTCCCCATCCCCAATTTAAAACCAACAACTATCGCTCACGCTGTGGCGACGAACCTTTTCTCTCAGTGTGGTGCCCCTAGGAGCATCCTCACCTATCGAGAAGGTAGTTTCATAAGCAAGCTTATGAAGCACTTGGAGAAACTGTTCCAAGTGAAACAAATATTGACCTCGGGATACCGACCACAAACCAACGGGTCTCCTGAAAGTAGCCACATCGTATAAGCCGACTACATTAAGCACTACGCGAGCGACTATGACGATTAGGACCGACTGCTCCCTTTCGCGATGTTTGCGTACAACACACCGATACCCGAAGCCTGTACGAATTTGTTTTCGATAGGACAGCTAGGACTCCAAGTTCGTTTGCGCAAGGCATGGAACTCGAGACCTAGGGAAATTAAGTTCGATTGCCGATCCACCGGGCTGTACACCATAGTCGGGTTCACGGAGAACAATAACGTTGTTCTCAAAAGATGTAGAGGAGATGTATGTCCGTCTAAGGTTTCCGGGTAATCTAAATCCTATGGGGCAAGTTTTCGCTGAAATATAAGACTGGCATGGGTCACATCTCCTACATGCTAAGTAGTGAAAAAGGCCTAATGCTCTTTTTTTCCAGATTATAAAAACAACGGAAATGAATTTCCTGTGGGGTCTATGCCTTTTGCCTCTCCTCACTTGTAGCCAGGAGCCTGATGGGGCGGCCTTCCGGAACACGCCGCTAAAATCCAGTAGTGGGATCTACTACGAGTATGTGGATCCTATGAGGTGGGTCACGAGCACGTGGAGGAAAGCTATTTTTATGAACATCGAGAAATTCCAGCACCTTCTCCCAGTCTATAGGGCAAGATTTAACAAGGTTATCACTACTTATAACCTTGCCCCGAAGGCTACGATTGCGGACCGTCTGAGTCGAGACCTAAACAAGGAGACCTTTCTAAAAGATAAAACCTTCGACGATAATAAACAATCTTTGGACCAGCTCGAACTTCATCTGTATGACATGGACCTAAACCGTCAATTAAGAAACAACCAGAACTTAATGATATATGGATCATACCTGAGCACAGGCCTGGTTTTCATTGGGCTAGCAATTTACCTATGCCATGCCAATACCTGGAAAGGAGTACGCAGAATAGGACGCTGTCTTCGTCAAGTCTGCCGATCTTCGAATAAAATGGACCTGTAAGGAAATTGAATTTAGAGATTTTTGCTGCTATCTTTGTAGTTAAATTTATTTTCTAAATTCGTTTTTTCTTCCTAAAAATCAAGGCTGAATTCAACAAGCCCAAATTGTTATAAATAAGTAAAAATTACACCTAAAAAGGGAACCAGGATTGAAAAAAGATTGGAAAAACTATGTGACTTACATTTATTTTACCAAGCCTTTACCATTTTATCGGATCCTAAAATGTTTGATTTTGCAAATCTAATGATATCTCGAAAACGGTAAGAGATACACAAAAACAGACAAAATTTTGGGGTTATTCAAAAAGGGGAGTTTCTCCAGCTATTCTAGCTGATCCACAAAGAAAAATTTGCATATCCAAAATTTTGAATTTCAAAAATAAAATAAAATTTTCTTGGTAGAATTTTCTTAATTTTAAGACGTTTGGTTATCCTATGATATCAATTCCATAAGGATAAAGAATCCTTAATCTTTTTTTTATTAATTTGGGTCATTATAGGGTAGTTCTTTGTGATTTACAAGGGTTGAGATCCTGACAGCATGAGGGTTAAGCCTTCTCCGCCCTCAAAACCACCCTAGCTTTCCGGGACGAAAAACATGAAAATACGGTGTGGTTTGTTACGAACGACGCAAGGACGATGTTTTGGGTTCGATAAACTCAAAATAATAAATATTATAACATTAGAAGCATGCATGAAAATTCTTATCGCCTTGCCTCACTCGCAACCGGAGCGCTCACAAGAATTGATGACGCTGCATACGCTACGTCGGGTTAAAAATCTAAGCGAACTGGCCTTGAGGACTAAGAAGATTTTATTTTATGCTAAATTCCGAAATTCTAAAATGAATTATAAATTCAGAAATCCCGGAAAAGAAATCGAGGAAATTCTATACCCTCTCTCTCTCTTTCTCTCTCTCTCTCTCTCTCTCTCTCTCTCTCTCTCTCTCTCTCTCTCTTAACATGCTTTCAGGTACTCAGGGAAATTTTACAAAGATAATTTAGACACAATTTAATAAAATAAATATGTATCCAAATCCGCTAATTATAATAATAAATATGAGCGAGAGCGCAAGGGTGCTCAATCGCTATTAGAAATTTGATGGATAAAAGCAAGGAATAATAGAATGAGAGAACGTACAATGTGATGCATAAAAAATGAAAGAGAGGGAGAATGAGAAAACGTATAATGAACAACACGGAGGCAGAACAGAGATGGAGATAATGCGCTCTGAACCTACTCTCGCCACACACGCGTACAAGCGCCACGCCACTGTCTTCTACTATTTACCATGCTTTGCGTCCACTCACACGCACCGCGGAAATAATATGTACATGTCGACTGCTATAGCCGCTTGCATCTCGGCTGTTCAACAAGAGGTCCAGCTATGCTTCTCTCCTTCCCTCATCATCCTAGCCTCTAAGCATCAACGATGTGTAATTTAGAAATAAATGTTTTCTCCGTCGAAATCGATGTCTTATTACAAAAAATGGACATTTCACATTTTTATACCGACTCAGAAATCTCGACAGATCCCATATATTTGGTAAGTCTTGTCTAAATTCAAACCTCAATATTAAATAAGTGCCCCTCAGAGACGGGTAAATTGGGGGTTTGACCTTAGAAAAATTTCGGAACCAGTCAGCCATTTTCAAAGTGGTTTAACGTTCAACATTAAGGTAAACTTTTTTACACTTATTAATATCAATAACAATCTATCAATGTTCACAACTTTTACATACTTTTGTCATCCTACTTTGTTTAATTTTTCATTCACCATGCAAATTTTCCATATATCCAACATCTTCGATTCTCATCTCTGTTATGCAGGCTTTAACATCCCATAAATTATATAATTCTCATGATGACCGTCGACGCACGGTCGAAACGTCAACAATGATGATGCTGTAAGACCTCACAGCTTTATTTATTAAAAAACCTCTCACTAGTTATCAAGACACTTTTATTTCTCACCACCATCTTCAACAGAGCTTTTGATAGTTTTAAAAAATTTTTTGTAAATTATAGTAACATCTTTATAGGGTATAATGTTTATGCATAAAATATGAACCTATAATACACCCATATTTACCTTGACGACGGGGTATAAATTGGCCTCAAAACATGTCAGTAAAGTACTTTGGGTATGAGGGATGATTTGATTGGTCGGTGGGCGTGGCCTAATTGGAGGGGGATACAGGGGACGTTCTGATTGGACGGTGGACGTGGACTAAAAAGGAGTGGTAAAGGGGAGGGGGTGCTCTGATTGGCAGGTAGGGGTGGCTTATTTGAGGGGAGAAGGTAAAGGGGTGCCAAAGTTTGTTTTAAGGGGGTGGTTTTGGAGGTGTGGGGGATATTGTGATGGGTTGAAGAGGGTGGTTTATGCAGTGATGGGGGTACGGGGGATGATATGATTGGTCGGATTTATGGGGGATGATTTATGGTGGAGTGCATATAATAATAATAAAAACACAGGTTTTATATATATATATGTATACTATTTGTATGTACAACGCAAAACGTCAATCTTTCTTTAGTTTTATACATGTGTCGGAAGAGCAAAGGAGGGGTGTCAATAAGGCCGTTTTTTGGACCCGAACCGATCTGCTTGATACTGCGTGACATTAATGTCCTTAGTGTGCCTCATAACTCTGTGAAACGGTTTTTTGAAAGAGCTAATAAATCTCAAGATAATCGTCACTTTAGATTAAAGATTTACATGGGAATTCACGTACTTG
>JBAGKK010008060.1:0-12227 GCA_037177015.1 Euceroptres primus | reverse complement strand
ATTGTAAATCTGTCCATACCATAATTAAGGGCTCATTTAATGCTCATTTAATGCCCTATTGCCAAATTTAATGCTCCGCTATTTTTTAAAAAAACCGGGGGTTACGCTAGCTTAACGTTAAGCTGACAGAACCCCATGTGAAATAAACGTTGAATCAAGTTCTGTCCTATCACATAATTAAGGGCTCATTTAATGCTCTCAAAAACCACAAAAACATATTTTCCAAAAGCCACCCCCAACACTCAAAAACCACCCTTGATACAAATTGTGCACAAATTGTAAATCTGTCCATATCATAATTAAGGGCTCATTTAATACCCTATTGCCAAATATAATGCTCCACTATTTTTTTTAACCGAGGGTTACGCTAGCTCAACGCTAAGCTAATGGAACCACACGTGAAAATAATGTTGAATCGAGTTCTGACCTATGACATAATTAAGGGCTCATTTACGGCTTTCCAGAACCACGAATAGTAGATTACATACCTAGGCCAGTAAAATAAGAAATGCCTCAGATCACATGTAATTGTCGGTCGAGGCGAAGCCGAGGCTGACAAACATGTGATCTGAGGCTTTCTTTTTTTACTGGCCAAGGTGTGTATACTATTTTTCTGCTCGACGACGCCAGAAAGCGGCAACTTCCTTTAGCGCGGCGGCCGGAAAGTTGTCGCTTTCTGGCCGGAGGGCAGAAAAGTATATTTTTCAAAATCAACCAGTATCCCTCAAAAACGGCTCTTCGCAAAAATTATGCAAACATCGTAAAGCTAACCATACGATGATTAACGGCTAAGCCTAAATCCATTTTGTTTTCAATTAATTTTCCTTTATACAATTTGTTAAAAAACTACCCATATACAATTTTTCAGTTTTATTTGATTTTACATAGTAACATTTTTATATGAATAGATATGTGTTTCGGGAAAGTAAAAGTAAAATTCTGCCCCTGGTAGCGTTCTGAACAAATTACTTTGGCTATAAAAGTTGGTGGCAAAGTAATAAAAACAGATTTTTCTGGCTGATTTAATATAACATTATATAGCTATATAGTTATCTAGCTGATACAACACAACATGCCTTTTTAGATTCTAATGATAATGGGTGGTGCTTAATAAATAATAATTGAACAAAAAATAGCTTTTTATTTAGCGCACATAAATGTTCAAAACTTGAGGTACATCAAAGCGACTGCACTTCTAGTTTTGGCCATAACATACGAGTATTATACTTTATTTCATTATAAAAAATTCGTAATTCCACATCATTTTTCATTTATTTCGCGGTATTTTGGCATATATTAATATGCCAGCAAAAAAGGTTTTGTCTGTTTCGCTTTTCAAGCAGTGCTTGGTGCCATGTGAATCGTTATACTCGACCCAAGTGTCATGACGTCTAGAGACTGCTGTATAATGACCAATTCCCATGTTTACTATTTTTGTCTTATTTGCCATGTTCGAATTTTTGTTTTTTCTATTATCTTCCCATTGGTTCTCTAGATTTTGGTTAGTGTATTTCACAACTCCAATGAGCAGGTACTTGTCCTCTTTGTTTCCTGTAAGATCTGGGAAGCTCATAGGGATTTTATCTAGATTTATCTTATCTTGGTCATCCTCCATCTCCATGAAAATAAGTGAACCTTAAAAATAATAAAAAAATTCAAGAATCAGAAATACAAAATTCAGACATCTATAATGTGAAGTTTTTTCCATTGACTTGTCCCATATTTCGAATAAAAACATAATTCCCATTAAATTCATAATTCGTTATTATTAAAAAATTTTAAGTTGCGAAAGATGCATCCTGTATCTTTCTATGAGCACATGTTTCCAACGTTGTAGCTATGAAGAATGAGAAAATTTACATCGAAGTCTGAGAAAATTTTACATTAAGAGAATAATCTTTGTTAATATTTCATTAATATGGAAAAATTTTCTAGGTATATTTTGTTTAAATAATGAAAAAGTTACAAATAAATTAAGACGAGAAAAAGAAAAGAAGGAAGGGGCTTTGAAGGTGGTCACCTTTTCCTTTCGTCTTTCTTTGTTTTTTTTTTATTATTATTTCTAATGGAAGTGTTTGCATACGTACTTGTTCCACTATGGTTCTGTTTGATTTTTGAACTTATTATTTCTTTTTTTTTTAATTCTAAGAATTTTGTGATCAGAGTTTATTTTTTGACGTTAAAGAACATTTGTAAATTTTTATTTGAAAAATTGGTATTTAACTTGAGCTTAATTTCTTCCTTTGAATAATCATTGTATTAGAGTTAGTTTTCGAAGTTGGCACAGAAAAGTAGACCTAGGCAATCTAGAGAGCCTTATATATACCGTAATTCACTCTCATATACGTACCACTTGTTTCGAATTTTCTTTCTACGATTTCAGGGCAATAGTGGCACGTTGAATTCTCCGTTAACATTCGAAACATAGTATCTTCAGAACAGTATTCCTTAAGAAGTGCGTTTGGTAATGAGAATTCCCTTTGTTTCTTGACTCGGGGGAGACACCCTCCTCTGCAGGTTTCCACTACTGTACTCTCAGACACGTCAGCGAACAGTTTATGAGCCATTGCAAATACATTCAGCGAGCATTCTACTAGTATTTGATTATCACCAACTATTTTCATCTTTTGCTTGTCGATTGTAGCAATAATTTCATTTAAAATAGCTGCTCGTTTTCGATAACAATGTGCAGTACCATTTTTTGCCACAGTCATTACAAAATCCATGGTGGGATTCCTGCGCCGAAGGTGATTGAATAAAGTTTCAAGGCTGATGTAATCTTTAGCTGCGACGACCATTATTTGTGCAAGAGCATCGAACGCACAAGTGTTCGTATAAGAATATGCTACATGACGTATAACGATAGGCTGTAAAAAAAAAGGAAGAAGTATTAGTCTAAAAACTATAATATGCATTTTGTTGACCTAGAAAAAGCGTTTGACAAGGTGGATGGAAGTAAACTTTGGAAGTACTGAAAGAGTACGGAGTCAATGGATGGCTCGTACAAGCAGTAAAAACATTATATGCTGGTAGCAAAGCGAGTGTAAGGGTAAGTGGAAAACTGAGTGACTGGTTCGATATTATGCAAGGTGTTAGGGAAGGATGCGTTATGTCTTCATTGCTATTTATTATATTTATGGACAAGTGTCTAAGTATGGTGATCCTGTTCGACGATGAAGGTGTGAATCTCGAGACAGTGAGGGTACGTGGGTTAGCTTTCGCAGATGATAAGGTTATTATGGCAGAGTCCATCGAAGACTTGCAAAGAATGTTGGGCAAACTAAATACAAGTATGAGGAACATGGGCTTCAAATTTTACGTAAATGTAACAAAAAGTATGGCGGTTGAAAGAAAGGGTGAGAAAACAATATGCAGTGTTGTCCTAAATGATGACAGAATTGAACAAGTTGATAGATATAACTCTATACTTACAGCCACTGTGATTTACGGTAGCGAGACCTGGATACAACAAGAAAAGGATAAGAGTAAAATAAACGCGGATGTCATACAGTACCTGCGCATGGTGTGCGGTAAAACGTTAATGGACAAAGTTAGCAGCGTAAGAATCCCCATAGAATGTGGCATAGATGACACACTATTTGACACAAATGAAAAAAATTTGTTGAGATGGTTTGGACATGTTGAGAGAATAAAAGATGAACGACTGGCGAAACAAGTATATCAAGGTAAAGTAAATCGCAGTGTGCCCAGAGGCAGACTGAGGAAAGAATGATTAGAATATGTGAATGAGATCCTAATTCGGAGAGACATAAGAAGTCATAGAAACACAAGAGCTTGCATGAAAAAATGCATGGACGTGAAGGAAGCTAAAGAGGTATACCAGGACAGAAAAGTGTGGCGAAAAATAGTTTATAAGAAAAGCATGAAGAAGAATGTCATTGAAGTGAATGACGCCTGAAAGGAAATACCTTGGATACTAATGGACCCGAGTGGGGAGCTTCACATAATGACTTTGTGAGGATCTTCACTTGGGGTGATCGCTAGGGTGATTGAGCAGCGACCTGGGTCGAAGCATTGTTACGAAACGAACGTGTTATTTAAATAAACAACACAAAAATTCTAGATCAATATAAAAATCTATAAACCGCCCCCCCCCCCAATACTCCCGTCCTCATCGAGTCAGTCACGCTTCCCTCGAAAGGGATATGGCTTAATGGTGTAATAATAATAATATAAAAAATATTTCATTGCAAGCATGCAAATTTACCATCAATCCCATGCTGTTTCCATTTTTTATGATAGGAATGCTTGTCAACTTGTCGTGAGAAAGTGCCTCAAAAGTTTTTATATTTTTATCTAAATATAAAGCCGGTTTGGCATTCTTTGTCCTTCTTTGAGTCCTTGATTCAGATGCTTTTTCTGTTAATCCTTTCCAATTTTCTTCTTTCCTAGATGCTAGGATCTGAGGAATGCTTTCAATTCCTACACATCTATGACACAAAATTTCCTCTTCGCCTACACCTACAACATTACTGAGTGTAATGCTCTCAGAGCACAGCTGACAACTATTTCTTTGTGTTTCTGCTAACGTCTTCACTGATCTTGCTCGGAGATTCTTCGGATTGTTGACTGATGCTAGAAAGAAATTTAAATATAAAGTACTACAATTTTATCAAGTAAAAATAACATATTCGAAAGTGCAATAAATTGCAGAAAAGTAGAAAATGTGATATAACATTGACGGTCATGAAATACCTTTAAGGGCCTCATCGTCCTGCATGTAAATTTCGTTAGAAACGGTGGAGTTTTCGTCTTTGTCAGTATTTAAACTACATTCAGCATTGCTGAAACTGACGGATGTATTGTTAAGTACCTCGTTGGCGTGGTCTTGTGCTAAATCTTGCGTGGAAATCTCATTGTCAATCGTGGAGGAATCGTCATTGTTTTCCTCCCTGAAATCGATTTCCATCGCTTTCGCTTCGATGATATTCGAACGCCCAACTACGTACGTTAACATGGCATTTACATAGTCATCTAATCTCATTGGAGAGCATTTTTTATTATCGAAAAGATCTTTTTTTATATTTTTAATTTGGCTTTCGACGGCAGCACTAGAAGCTGGAGTCTTACCGTACCCAATTTGATCATTCATAATACACGACCAAAGAGGATACGACTTCATATCTCTCATAAGACGTTCGGTGAGCTGTGGAAGGTGATAGGCATTATCGTGCTCTCCAGTTTCCGACGCTGACAATTCCTTCGCTTCTTTGTTAATATCCTCGGCCCAAATAGACCAGAAGTTCGACGGCTGCGTAATGCTTTCTTCTGGATTATTGAAGATGCTTTCGTCTTGTGGACGGTTAGGTGGCCAGTCCTCGGGATTTGTATCACTAATGGTATCTGGTTCTTCGAGTTCTTTAGGGTCAAGCAATTTTTTTAAAAATTGTCGTTGCTTGTCACACTCAGTATCCTCGTTTGTATTGAAGATGCGACCATCTGTTTCACAGTGCGCGACAATCAAAATGGCTTTTAGAATTTTTGATGCACTTTCCATTGTTTGACATATGATCAATTGTCCAATCGATGCTTTGTAAAAAATACGGACTTTTCTTGAATTCGTCAGTTTGCTTAAGAAATCAACATAAAGTTTCAAAAAATGTGCTACATCTATTCTAATATAACACCGTGGTATTTTACCTTCTCCGCAACCGAAATTATATTCCTCTACTGTTTTATACTGCGTGAAAGCTTCAATAGCCGCAGTCAATATTGCTAGAGCCCCATCTGCAGTAAACTCCTTTGGGTGAGGAGCGCCTAGACGAGTCCATTCCTTTAAAAAATTCAAAATTGTCACAGTATTATGTGATTCACTGATCATCATGGCCACGATATATTGGCCAGTCTCATCATTCGCAACAATTAAATAGAGGAAAATAGGTTTTTTCTTCTCGCCCGGGAACCATTCCATTGCCCGTATCATTTCTCCACTAGCATCCATACAAACACTAGATATGTTATTGCGTGCGTGACGCAAGTACAACATCCTTTGATGGTTAGTCCAGAAGTGTGCGTGAAATGGACTATGTCCAATACTGTGAATAGAATTGACCCATGTTGTATACTTCATGATTTCAAGGGCTTTTCGTGGATCTTCATGAAGATGTTTTGAATTTATTACTTCGGTTTTTACAACCCTTAGTACAGACGCCTTTGGCAAAGTGGTTGGCTCTCCATCACCAGACTTCATTCTTTTTGCCGCTTGTTCCGTGCGGTACAATTCTGTACCTTTTGTAAGCAACTCTGTTCCTACTTCCTGTCGAACTGGGGCTCTCAAATAGCGTTTCCTGCATTTGCCTATATTTTTGCCTTTTTTTACCCTACAGTCAATTTTAACATCGTTAACGTACGTGTAATTATCGACATGGCATGTGAGCATACTCCCGCATGTGCAATAACCTAAAATATAAAGAAAAGTATTATTTCTATAACAATAGATTTTCGTGTTATTCATATAAGAGGGATTATATTTCAAGTTTACCAACTGAGAAAATCAAAGTTTCCCACTCTAAGTCTAACTTGAGGAAAGTTCTGTCCTATTGCATGGTAGTTTCGGAGAAAAATGTTATTATTTAGATAAATATTTAGAGAGGGCGAGTGGGCGAAAGTTTTGGGATTTTTGTGGATATAGTCTAATTCGACGCTTTTTTGCTCTTCTAATCGCGATACAAATAAAATTAACCCAGTACATTTTTGATGGATTGAAAAGAGGCTGAAAAAATGTTAAAAAAGTGGGATTTTTATTGTTGATTTATGAACATAAGCATTGAGTGGTCTTTGAGAATGGCACTTTTCTTGGCACTTTATTGGGCCCGAGTGACAGTTTGGGTTTCTTCCTTTAGAAATCTTGAGATACCGGAGAACCTAAAACTTACTTTCGTCAATAACAAATTTAACTTTACTTTTTAATTTCAAATTTCTTAAATGAAAACCAACCTTTCTTTCTAGCCCAGACAAAATTTCAAAAAAGGTTTCCTGTGAAAACAAATTCAATTTATTTTCATCCTTCATTTCTGATGGACAAGTATTCATTTTCTTTTAAATGCTTATGATCAATGGAAAGAGTGTATAAAAGCATATCTAAATTGCAGTGGACATCTTTTTATCGCTATTAGAAGATTTAAAAATCGCCGAAGTAGACGATATCCACGAAAATCCCAAAATTTTCCACCCCTCATCCTCGGAAAATATTTATTCAAATGATAGATTTTTCCCGCATAGACAACTATCCAATAGAACAACACTTTGCCAAAGTTTGACTTAGATTGGGCAAATTAGATATTTTGAGTTAGCACACTGACAAAAATGAATTGTACCTTTTATGATGGATTACTAATTGAAAAACAAAAACTGAGTCACAAATTCATTTAGTTATAGAATTGGAATGTTATTAATGATATTCTATTTTTCAATATGAAAATATTCTTGTTTATGAGAAAAAATCATCGCGGTTTACTATAATTAAAATTCTATAATATTTGGAAATTTGGTACGAAGCGATTTATGGAAACAGCCAAAAAATGTCTTTTTCGTATTTTTCAAATGTATTGCACAAATAATAATCTTTCCAGATTAAGAGGACACATTTATTTGTATCGTTTTTTATGTATATTGTATAAATGAAAACATGTTGAGCACTAAAAGACTGAGTTATTCGAGCTGGTCTGGAATACCGATGAATGGCTGAGAATTTGTAATGCTTTTGATCAAAACATTTTTAATGGTTTTGAAATTTTTCTTTGAAACTAAACCAGTGATATTGCAACCAGTGAGAGATTATGCAAACGTCTGTTTTTCGGGTGCTACTAAAATACCTTACTTTTTATAACATTAATTCGAAATTTGTCTTACTTTCTAAATTTGAATCTGTGACAAATGAATCACTGAATCAAACCAGTGAGAATTTTTACTGATGCACCTTAAAAAATTAAAACATCAAAATTTATTACAATCTTTCATTTCAGTTAAGCAAATGTAATAAAAACGGTTTAAAAAAATTGTAGATAAAACGCTTAGGGGCACAAGAATATTAGTCCGTGACCGTGAGGCTTCTAGGTATAACAAGCGGGTGCAGAAAATATACTTCACCCATACGTAAGTTTTGTATTTATCAACAAAATAAATAATTTTTTTCGAACTTTTCAGGTACACCTTTTTCTTCAAGATCTTCAAATTGACTAAAGAAGAGCTTGAGTCAGTGTATTAGCAATACATTTCTGTAGGCTAATGAGAAAAAGAATTTTTTATAATCTTTCAAACAAATTATTCAACAAAATCCATTTTCTCCTAATTCGAAATGATTTCTTGTTTGAAATTCATAGTTTTATATAAAATATGAAAGAAATTAATGTTGCTATTATTTAAGAATTCTTTCTGATTAATAAAATGAGTTGACTATTCAAACAATATTTATAGACAAATCGACAGTTTGACTATTTTTCAATGAATAATATTTATCATGGAAAAATGGCCCAACTGTGAATTATTTTATAAATACTGTTTAAATAATCAACAGTTCTTTTTAATTTGACAAATATGACAAGAAGGAGGCATTGGCATGTACGATATTTCTAGATTATTCCTTAAAAAAATAAGCCTATTCATGCAAAAGTGGCCAAAGGTACATTTGTTTATAGAAATTGTTTAAATCATTAACTGTTCTTGCCCATTGGCAAAGTATCACAGCATAGAGTCATTTTCAATACATTTTTAGTTGATTCCGCTATGAAAATGGAGCCTATTCTTGGAAAAATGGTAAAAATGTGCATTTATTTATAAAAATTCTTTGAATCATTAATATTTTTTATCAATTTAAAGAAAATTACAACTTAGAGTAACTAGCAATACATTTTTATTTGGTTCCGCAAAAAATTGGACCTATTCGTGAAATAATGTTGAAAATGTGATTTTTTTAAAATAATTGTCAAACAGCCGCTATTCCTAACTAATCACTATCAGGCATTATTTTCTCATATTTTGTATAAAAACAATGAATTTCAAAAAATGAAGCACTGCGAAATCACGAGAAAATGGCGTTTGTTTATCAATTTGTTTAAAAGATTGCAACCAATTTTTTTACTTACTTTAAACTACTGGAAATTATTAGTTGATAGTTATTACACTAAATTTCAGTCAATTTAAATATCTTAAAGAAAAAGGTAAATCTGAAAAGTTATAGGAAACAAACTTTGTTTATTTTTTTGTCAAATAAAGATTTTTTGTTTGGTCAAAGTGAATTTTCTGCACCAGCACGATATACCTGAAAGTTTCACAGTCTTTAAAAAAAACCGAGAAAAAAACATAAAAATCTTTTGAAAATTGGCTTGTAGACAGACTTATGTCCACAAAAAGTGTTTCTGGACACATTACGCGAAGGTGCAGTCGTAGGCAAGCCGAAGGCGAGTGAAGCTAGTTATAGAAAATTTGGTTAATTTTAGAAGTTTCTTGTAATTTTAAGAATTACAGAAAATTTTGGAAATATTGGAAATTTCTGGTAAATTTGGAAATTTTGGAAAATGGTCATTTTGGCATTTTTTAAAAAAATTTCTGGTAATTTTGTAAATACTGAAAATGACCGGGAATTGTGGAATAAAATTCAATTCGCGTCAATTTTTCAAACAGTATAAAATCAACTTGTGATCTTGACAAATATTTGTTCAAAATATATTATTGTACAAACATAATACTAAAAGATAATACCACATCGATATGATCAAATAATTTTAAAAACATTTTAAAAAAAATTCTATACCTTGAATAAATAAAACTTATTTTTCATTTTGCCTATTATGTTTTTTTTTAATAAAAAAAATCAGGCTGGGGTAGATTTTTTCACTTTCTCAAAATTATAAGTAACAAAAAGAAAAAAGCAGTAGATTTTTCTATCAACATTCTGTAAATATTAAAAAATATGTACCTTCCACTTTACCGGCAGTACCATCCTGAGTTAGATAATGCCCACGAAAATTAAAACTGCAGGGCAGCTTCGTCACGTTCCATATTTCGTCCGAAATCCAATGCTCCCATCTGCCAGGTTCTAATCGAAGACAAGTCCTCATGGAATCTTGTCTTCTTCCAAATTCTCTTCTCTTATATTCTTTTGTTACAAAAAGTTTTTCATATTCTTCTTTGGCAGAATCTATAGAAAATTGCACAACACCATCTTCCTCATCTGAACGAATTTCTTCAGTCTCGACAGAAGTGTCAGTGAGGTTTTCACCTCGGTTTTCAATTTCATAGCATGGTTTTTGCTCCAGGCCGAGCTTTTTGCGAAAAGCTGGAATGCACATTTTACTATAAAGTGTTTTTGCACTAAGTTCACCTCTTAAATCCGCAGAGAGTTTCTCCCAAACCTCATCGTTTTTACTTTTTAATTTTCCATTTTCCACAAAAATGTCATCTTTCACTTTCTGGATGCTCAATATGACGAGATTTTCCGAAACTTTCGGCTTTCTTCCAGGCACAGAACACATTTTCACTCACTCAAGAAATAAAAAAGCTTTACCTCGAACTTCACGCGTAACAATCGAATAGTCTATTTTACGATTTACAGTTTTTTTCCTTCAAATATTAAAAATTTTAATCACAACTCGTTAACTTCCATCGGTCACACGTACGGAAACTAAACTGAGAGAAAATTAACTGAGGTCTGATGCCGAATTCATCGTGCTACCCTGGCGCTAGCCTGGCAACCCGGACATAATCACGTCTAAATTCGTAGAAACTGAGTGCCTTCGAACCTCGAAGATATCATTTGCTTACAGTATTCATCGAAATATTTAAACAAAATATGATATTACATATAAACAGACCGGCACCGAGTATAAGGAATGAAAGAAGTGTCGGCTCAAAATATCAGATAACAAAGTTTGTTTTTTTTAGTTTAGGTGAGCCCTAAATAAGCCATCAATTATGCTATAGACGGAAATTTGGCAAGGGGCCGTCCATGTACCACGTAGACAATTTTTTTACCACTTTTTAACCCCCCCCCCCTTCTTGTAGTTAAACGTGGACTTTTGACGACTTACTTCATATATTAAGAAAATAACCATATTCTTGGTATACAAAAGCTACGAAGAACATTTTATTAAGAATCGTCAATATTAGGTGAATCGAATTGAAATTTTATAGGGTCCCAAAAAAACTTCACGAGAAAAAATTGGGCTTCGCGAGTTACCGGCGCTAGTTATGATTTTTATGCGACTGATGAGGGTGATATTTAAGAACTAGTTATTCTTTTGTATTTTATAGCTGATTCTGAAGAGAAATGTTGAGTTTCATCTCGACTGACCTAATATTAACGATTCTGAATTTATTTTTGATGTATTAGTACAAATTTGGGGGCGATATGCATGACGAAAAAAAATTTGGACCATTCTCGTCCATGCAGACTTTGGCTAAACCTCCCGGTTCCCTTCGTGGAAAATTGTGGACTTTGCCCCCCCCCCCCACTCATTGCTGTCCACGTGGTATATGGACGGCCTCTAAAGGCAATAATTCTCTGGTTTTCACAGGTCATAACGTTATTCAACGTTTATTTCACATGGGGTAACGTCAGCTTAAAATTGAGACAGAGCGTAAATCCTGGTTTTTAATAATAAGTCCTTAATTGCTCTCTAAACTTGAATCAATGAGAAATGTACCACAAATTGAAATCAGTAAGAATTTTCACTGAAAATTAGTGAAATACCAATCATTCAAATTTAGATAGTATGGTATTAAAAGAAATTTCATAAAGTCAATACTTGCCTTATTTTTGCGTATCACCTTAGCGTTCAGCCAGCATAATCCCTAGTTTTTTTTAAAAGCAGAGCATTAAAATTGGTAATAAGGCAATAAATTAGCCTTTAATGAGCCCACAAATATGATATGGACAGACTTGCAATTTTTGCAGAATTTGCATTAACGGTGGTTGTTGAATGGCAAGGGTTGATTTTGGAAAATATGTTTTTGTGGTTTTATAGATCCTTACATGAGCCGTTAATTATGTCATAGGTCAGAACTCGACTCAACGTTTATTTCACATGGGGTTCCGTCAGCTTAGCGATAAGCTTGCGTAACCCCCGGTTTAAAAAAAAATAGTGGAGCATTAAATTTCGCAATAGGGCATTTAATGAGCCTTAAATGAGACCTTAATTATGGTATGGACAGATTTACAATTTGTGCATAATTTATATTAAGGGTGGTTTTTCAGTGTTAGGGGTGGC
>JBAGKK010008049.1:0-12228 GCA_037177015.1 Euceroptres primus | reverse complement strand
TTTCGAAGCAGCCACGATATAACGAGCCGATCACCGAGGGTCTCCCGAATCCTCGGGTCTCGATAAAATATTTTTTTCTCCTTTTTTTCGTTACAGATCGGCCCATTATACTGCATGCAACGCGCACACTATGAATCCTTAGTATCCTAGACCGACAAAATCGAAATTTCCTCGTCTTCGTACATTCTTAATAAGGCATCTGGCACATGATTAAGTGCACCTTTTCTATGTATAATCTCGAAGTCATACTCAAGCAACTCCACTGACCACCTCGCTAGCCTGTCAGTTGGATTTCCCAAAATATGTAACCATCTAAGGCTGCTGTGAACAGTATCAACCTTAAAATGATACCCCTCTAGATATTCTTTAAACATGCGAATCCTGAAAACCACCGCAAGACACTCACGCTCCGTGACGGCATAGTTTCTTTCAACAGGGATCAATGTTCGGCTAGGATAAGCAATTACCTTCTCCTCACCTCCCTAGACCTAGGGAGTAAGGACTACTCCTAACCAGGTAGAACTGGCATCGTTTTCGAGGCTAAATGGTGATGATTCTACTTCGCTAAACAAAGGTTAGGCCAATATAAGTGCACTAGTTAAGGCCTCTTTCAGCGAATCGAAAACTTCCTGTTGTTCCGTTCCCCAGTTCCATTTAATTTTTGTACGGAAAATTCTAGTCAGGGGTTCTGCCATGGTAGCAAACGAAAGTATGAATCTGCGATACCAAGAGGCTAAGCCCATAAACTTCCTTGGTTGCTTAATATTCTTCGCAACTAGATACGATAGGATGGGATCTACTTTATCGGGATCTACCTTCAGACCTTGCCTATTCATTATAAATTCCAAGTATTTTACCTCTGAACAACAAAATTTGGATTTTTAGTATTGATAACCAAACCAGCCTCTACAATCTTTTCGAGAACTTTCCCTAGCCAATCTAGATGTTGAGTGAAAGTCTCCGTAACAACTATAATGTAATCCAGACAACAGAACACGTTAGGTCTCATATCCGGCGTGATCAATTCGTCCATTAATCTCTGGAAGGTCGGAGGTACGTTGCACAATCCGAAAGGCATCCGATTATACTGGAAGAATCCTCTAGCTTGGACAGCAAAAGCGGTATATGATCTACTAGCGGGATAAAACGGGATTTTATGGTAAACCGAACTCAGATCAATCTTGGAAATACACATAGCAGCTTGTAGTTGTTTAAGGGCCTCTCTCAACATGGGCAGTTGACAAACATACAGATTACAGCTATAAAGATGAATTGTTTGGTCTAATTTTTTCACCGCATAATCTAAAGGCAATTTTGCTGTGTTGAGTAGAGCTCTTTTCCGGAAAGCTTTGGTTGTTTGTTTAAAAAAGCTAAAAACTTTGTATGCTCCTGGCATGTGGAAAACCGCATGTATGCATGTTAAAGCCAGTTTTGATGAGGAAACAGCTAAGTAAGCTCCCTTTTTTTTGGAATAGAGCGAGTAGTAGAGAGCGTCTAGTAAGGAAGTTTCAGGTATTACCCGAATTTCTGGAGAATGCAGTTTTCTGCAAGGACATTGCGAAGGGTAAAATGAGGGCACGCAAGTGCTGCCTCTAGTACAGAGTACAGAAACGATGCGTTTCTGTTAAACTTTTCAGATGACTTATCTCATTCACCATTAGTGTAACAGTTTATTTTCAAAAATTTAGAAAAACGGTATAAATATTATATTGAAGTCAATGAAGGTCAAAGGAGACAATCGTTTTTGAAGTTCTACTAATTTATATCAAACAATCTAATTTGGAATCGTCTAAATCAGAATAGAACTTTCTTTGCCCGTCATAAGATAAACAAAGTCAAAATTTTGTATATATTCAAATGAAATATATTTACATTTATATATTTATTTATATTTATTTAAATTAAAACACAAAAGCGATTCTGCAGGTCGTTGATCATTTAATAAAAACTAACGTTTCGGCACACACCTGCTGTCCAAAAGCATAACCTAGTAAGTGACATTTGCCATAGAGGTTATTTTCCCGAGCACGATTACCATAAGAGTCCCTACAGCAAATGTCACTTATTAGGTTATACTTTTGGACAGCAAACACTGCGGGCCTTCTTTAAAGTAACCCGAGATACATTTTAAAGTAAAACACTAAAAGGTTTTTGATATACTTATATGAGTCAATTGAAACTTAGAAACAATTTAAAATTTGTTAATAACATAACACATTCACTAATTGTTAATTGAAATCTTAAACAAACTTTGTAGAGGCTTCAATAAATACAAATGAACTACATTTTTATAAAACTTAATAGAAACTAACTAATATCTGAAAAAGTGCAAAGGCCCGTTCATAAAATTCGTAAAAAAATATAATTTAATACAAATTTTTAACCAAAGGCTTTGGTTTCTTTCAAGCAATCGAGTTTCGTCAACGTAAAATATATTGGATTAATTTAAGCGAAATGCATGCCATTAAACAATTTTCTTTAATGAACAACATTGTTCTTCTGCGTTATTAGCAAATAAAAAGCAGCAGTAGAGGAATCTTAATATACATAATAGATACTATACATAATAGTAATTATTTTAAAGAAATAGAATAGAAAGTTTTTTCAGCGATGACTGAGTTATTGATAACAGTTTTTCCACAAATCATTTTAATTTGCTAAAAAGTCAATTTACTAACTGAATTAGATGAAGTCAACATTTTTTTCCTTAGGTTTTTGTCACTGTTTCTATTAAGTTTTATAAAAATTTAGTATATTTGTATTTATTAAAACCTCTAAAAATTTTGTTTGAAATTTCATTTAACAATCAGTGTATGTGTTATGTTATTAATAGATTTGAAATTGTTTCTTAATTTTAATTGACTCATATAAGTCTATCGAAAACCTTTTAGTGTTTTACTTCGAAATGTATTTCAGGTTACTTTGAAGAAGGCCCGCAGTGTCTGCTGTCCAAAAGTATAACCTAGTAAGTGACAGTTGCCGTTCTATTCTGATTTGGTCCACTCCGAATTGGATTGTTTGATATTAATTTGTAGAACTTCAAAAACTATTGCCTCCTTTGACCTTTATTGATTTCAATATAATAATTATACAGTTTTTTTTATTTTTGCAAATAAACTGTTACGCTAATGGTGAATGAGATAATGCATTTGAGAAGTTTGACAGAAACGCATCGTTTCTATACTCTATACTAGAGGCAGCACTTACATGCCCTCATTTTAGCCTTCGCAATGACCATGCAGAGTTCTAGAGAAACCGTTATCAATCAACGTATCCACTGAGAAAGAGTCTATCTCAATAATCACAAGAACTCTATTAGCAATTTCCTTACTTTCGACAATACCGCTGATTATATCCTGCTCAAAAATATCTTCATTGATTACCTTAATTTTCTCAAGTTCTTTGCTAATCAATTCCAATGTATCTAGTTCTATCCAATCTTAACTGTCAACATTAGCAGGAGGAGTCTCAATATAGTCTTTATCCTGATTTTTCAAATCTACAACGTCTACAGGATAAGGAGGTATTTCCTGATTATTAAAATCTACAACGCCTTCAGGAACTTTTGCTTCAATAAGGTAAAGGCATTAGTCTCTGGACAGAGCCAGTCACTGGACAAACAAAAGTCTTTTGTCTAGAATTAGGAAAATTTCGAATGATTATAAAGTAAAATATTTTCTAAACGTGCTTTAGTCGTTGTAATCGAAGAATTCAATTACCAATTATTGTTAAGAAGTGTATTTTTATTGAGAAATAATATTTTTTGAGCACTTTCACATATGCCGCTCTTTTGTAGAATGCGTTTATCGTTACCATAAGAAACAGACATCATTTCTTAAGACATTGCACGCTTTAAAATATATTTTATGGCGATGGGAATATAAGTAGGCGATATAACGATAAATGGCACATTAGATACGTTGGTGTTAATTAATAAAATTAATCAATTAATAAAAAATAATCATAAAAATAATAATTAAATAATCTAGGCACTGATCCCTTCAATTGTGAGCGCGCCAATGTCTGGAAAAGATTCCATGCACTAGCGCTACCGATTTATAAGACTGCACTAGTCTCTGGCAGTTCTGTCAAACTTGCCAATAATCATAATAGAACTGAAAGAAAAATTATTTTCAATATCATTGTTCAAGTGCAGAAGCTTATTCCAAGTGCATTGACGCACATTTCATCTCGTAATTTGATAGAGAATCGAGGGAACTCGATATATAAGGTATGTATATTGGAGCTGAATAAATGTGACGTTCCACGAGGAAAGGGACCTTAAGGTTGAAAAATCGATTTTCATTTTTTTTATTCTATCGATCATTTTTGAATCGCTCTTTCATATTAAAAAGGAAATAAATTTCTGTCTGCAAAATTAGAATTGTTATTAAGCTGCAAAGTGAAGCGTGAATCGCCTGTTTCGACGTTTGCGGATGACCAGACCGTCTCTTCAGTCGCTTCTACTGAAAAATTTTCCTGCTAACCCTAAGGTCCCTTTCCTTGCGGAACGTCACAAATGATTAATGTATGTTATGAAAATGAGTCGCATTCAATCGCTGTAGTAACAGCGATTTAACGTCGCTTACGGAGATTTCACATCGATGATGGATTTTCCGGGGAATAAAAACCACGCAAAAAGGTAAATAAATACTCAAAGAGTAATATCATAAAATATCTCGAGCGCTAATAATGTTTTTGATATTGATATGAGTGATTTTTAGTTGTCGTGCAATGTCACTCATATAAACATCAAAAATTCAATCGCATTGGACAAATCTATCAGATCTTACTCCTCGAGCATTTATTCACCTATATACGTGATTTCTAACCCCCCAGAAAATGCTTTTCGCTACACGAAGAGAAATATTTGTTAAAAATTAACCTCAATTCTATAAAAAATTACCAAACTTTTAGTAAACGCAGGATAAATCTCAAGTTTGTTGAATTTTACTAAATGTTTAGTAAATTTTACCATGATTCAGTAACTTTTACTATAATAATAATATAATATAATTATATCATTAATATAAATTCCTATTCATACATAAAAGTTATCAAAACGTTCATAGTTTCAGTAGACTTAAATTGTAGTAAAGTTAACATTGTATTATTATACATTTGAATACAATAATTAAATAAATATATTTAAAATATATTATATTCCCTCTCGAAATGTCACATGTATTGAAAAATCAATTTTTCGAATTCTGTATAGCTCAGAATTATGGTGAAATCGTTTTTTCCCGACACTAGACGCAGGTATCCAGAAATTAGATATCTGAAAATTTCGTGTCCAGAGACTAGTTCCCAGCGAGTGTCTCGTTTAAAATTTTTTTTTCATATAAAAACGAAGGAATAAAACTAAAATATAATTGAATTTACTAAATATTATTATTTATCTATCACAAAACAATTTTTTATAAGAGGATAAGCAATTTCATATATACAAAGTTACTTTGAATTGGTTTGTCTCTCTTAAACGCCCAGAGACTAGTGCCTTTATCTTAGAATTTTTACCAACAATCTCTTCCCTATGTACTTCAGCTTCTATTACCAACTGATTCGGTTTTCCCTCCGGTGCTGCCTCCAAAATTTCTTTCTTCGGAAAAATCTGAATCCTTAAATCATCCGAGGGGATGTCCCCTAAATTCGCTTAAAGCCGTCGTGGCATGCACCGACCCGTGTATAATCTCCCACAATCTTTTCTTGTCGATAAACAATCGTTTGTCTTCGAAGGTCTCGGAAGTTTCAGATGCAGTGACGACCGGATGCACTGCTTCTTTTCCCCGTTTTTCGAGTAATTAGGGCAATTTCGAATCGTATACCCCTCGGTTTTACATGCGTAGCACACAAGTTTCTTCGGAAATTTGTCGTAGCCAACCTGATAGTGCCCAAGTTTCTTGCATTTATAACAAATTACTTCGTACTCGTCGCGTTTATTTTCGGAATTTTCAGTCGATTTACCCGCAATTTTGTATCAGCAAGAGAAGACGACGGCTGACCACCCCCGTCCTTAGGGCCGCCGTTGGTGTTCGCATTCCCATTTTTCCCCTCTTTTCTCTGGTTATTACTCTTACCCGAATTTAGTTTCTCATCTTTAACTGCTGCAACCGGCTCATGTTCTTCGGTAATCGCTGCTGTGTTGCCTTTCTTATTAGAGCCATGGTTGGGTTCGGGCCGATACGCAAATTCCAGTAGAAAAGAGTTTTCGGGAGTGGGAGGAGCCCTGTATTCTTTAATCGCAACCCACTCATGCTCCCAAAAACGTCCAATTAATACGAGTTGCTCGAAAGACCGAAAATCAGATCGACGAATCACACGGTGATACTCTGGCCTTAATCCACGGTGTGACCCATCGAATTCTTCCACCATCTGCATTTCGTAAACTTCATCGATAACAGGCCTTGAAAATTGGTTATGTTATTGTCTATCCTCTCTTTATAAATCTGCTCTCTAACGCGACCATCGTAATTATTATCTCAGAATCTCCGTATAAAATTATTTTAAAAATCCCTCCATCCTTTCCATTTATTCCTCGAATTCCTGAACCACGATAACGCTACCGATTTTAAAATCACATACATAACCCGCAGCAGTTCATCATTCGTGATGCAATTTATGTTCCTACATTCATCGAGTCTAGTCAAGGAATCTTCGGCACTATTCCCCGGTTTACCATTAAAGGATATTTTCCAATTACCGATTATCCTTCCTAAATACTTGGTATAACCTCGACCGCGTCTACCCGGATATCGTTCATGATTAGAGTCCGGATCATTGCTTTTTGCATCGCTATCGTGATTTCTCTTATCAAAAGCGTTAAGACCCGGATCATTTCCGAAAGCCGTAAGAGGATATGTAGGATCGCGACCGAATCCAACCAAGTGATCTATATCATTTACGAGCATAAGTATATCGAATTAACCATGATTCCTTGGTAAGGGTCTATTTCTCGACGCATTAACCGGAACTCGTCGACGTTCATTCGGAAATAAATAATCTGGAAGCCAATCGTCGTGGTGTAATCGGGAACCGCTAATCGGGTTGTTTTGTTAATGCCTCGAGTCATTCCTTAATTTTTGATTGGGAGTGGAGGCCATATTAATGTTTGATTTATTTTGTTCGGTTGAACCCCTTCTTCGATCTACTGTACTTTTCGACAAGTCATGCAACGAAAATTTATGAATCTCATTATCGTCGATCTGTTTCTTATCTGGTTCGAACCTGACAACTTCACTTTCTTGCGTAACTAACTATATTGCATCTAGATTTTCTAATATTCGGGGATTTGGGATAAAATTCTGCGGAATGGGGTTGGGTAGTCCAAAAGATGGTAGATTTGAATAGGAAATATTAGCATAACCATATGCACGCGTCACACTCGGAGATATCGACATGGACGTCGACAAAATTCGTGAAGTAGGAATGCCACTATCAAAGCGCGATGAAATCAATTGCCCATCACGGTCAGTCGTACTGACACCGACTGTGGTCACTGTAGTAGTATTAAGTGAAAAACTACTTGCGGTGAATGTATCGGGATGGTGCACATTGGCTTGTACTACGTGTACACTACCGGATTGACTATTTTCCGGTTTAGCATCAGATATATTTCCTAAATCCCTTCGGGAAGTTACCGAAGAACGATCCGAACTCGAACCCATCGTAGTGAATCCTTTAATAAGGAGAATCATCCGTCTGAGTCGCCGCACAGTGAGGGAAAAAGCAAATTTTTTGGACAAAAATCGACTGACAGTGCAATTATTAACGGACTTTGATTTTCTTTTTTTAGAACTGACTGTAAGGCTTCCAGGTATGCCGTGTAACTGCGTCTTTTTTATTTTGACTCAACGGAAATTTGTTATTTAATAACAAACTTATAACTTTTTTTTGCTAAACTTTTCCGTGATATCATTTACTCTAAGACTTTGAAATTCATTAAAAAAGGTCATAAATCAATGTGATAACTAACTGAAAATAATTTTAGTGGGTGAGAGTAATAAAAAAATTTTTAATAATGTTATAAACAAATTAATTAACAAAAGTCATTTTTTCGTGATTCGCAATGATTAGCTAATTTTGTCCCATAGATTTTGTATAAAGTATCTTAAATAATGATATGCGCTTGCAATAAGTTAAAAATGGCTAATTATTGCCAATTATCTAAACAATTTTTATAAACAAGTGTACATTTTGACCATTTTTTGATGAAAAGGCTTGACTTTTTTGCGGAATCAACTTAAAATGTTTTGCCTAAGACTTCAAAAAGTGACCAAAAATGTTAATTATTTAAACAATTACAATAAACAAATGTACATTTTAACCATTTTTTCATGAATAGGATTGATTCTTTTTGCGGAATTAACTTGAAATGTCTTGACAAAGCCACCTTGCTGTCATATTTTTCATAGTGACCAAAAAGTGTTCATTATTTCAATCTAGAAAAAGACTCTATGCCATCATATTTTTATTAGTGACAGAAAATGATAATTATTTAAACGATTTTTATAAACAAATGCACATATTGACCATTTTTTCAAGAATAGATTTGATTTTTTTCGGAATCAATGCGAAATGTCTTTAATAAATCTGTAACATGTGGACCATATGACCTATACATTTCATAACTCATTAACCTTAAACCTGTAAACTTCAAACCTAAAATCTTTAAATTTATCGAGTCAAAACCTATAAACCTATAAACCTTAGTCATTTATCTACGAACTTGTATACCATAAGGTACTAAACCTCTAGTCCATTAACCCCAGATATGTTTGCCCTAATACGACAAAACCTGAAACATATGGCTTCAAACCAGTGTAACTATTAAATGGAAACTCACAATTTTCAAATCTATAAAATTAAAACTTACAAAACTATGATTCTAAAGTCTAAATAAACCAAACCTTTAAACTATTAACTTAAACTTATTGACCTTAGACCCAAAACTTAAGTCTTAAAACTAAGAACTTGTAAATCTCAAATCCAAAAAAAGCAAACCCTTAAACCAGTACGCATATGTTTCAGGTTTTGTCATATTAGGGCAAACATATCTGGGGTTTATGGACTAAAGGTTTAATACCTTATGGTTTACAAGTTTGTAGATAAATGACTAAGGCTTATAGGTTTGTAGGTTTTGATTTGATAAATTTAAAGATTTTAGGTTTGAAGTTTACAGGTTTAAGGTTAATGAGTTATGAAATGTATGGGTCATATGGTCCACATGTTACAGATTTATTAAAAACATTTCGCATTGATTCCGAAAAAAAATCAAACCTATTTATGAAAAAATGGTCAAAATGTGCATTTTTGAATTAAAATTGTTTAAATAATGAACACTTTTTAGTCACTATTAAATATGACAGCAAGGTGGCTTTGGCAAGAGATTTCAAGTTGATTTCGCAAAAAAAAATCAATCCTATTCATGAAAAAATGATCAAAATGTGCATTTGTTTATAGAAATTGTTTAACCCTCCTGCGCACAATGACGAGATATCTCGTCAAAACGAAACCGGTCAAAAATGCACGATGACGAGGTATCTCGTCATGACATTTTCTCTAATAACTTTCGATGTAATAACTTCCATGACATCTTACACCCCGCAAATTTAAACTAAAGAATATAGCTTTCTAATGCAACAGGCTTAGAATTGAAATATTTTTAATTTTCTTTTCAATTTTCAGTTAAAAAATGGTTAAAATTCACGAAAATTTTATAGCATTGTTTGTGTTGAAAAACGTTTTAAAAAGTACTTTAAAAATGATCAAACCAGTTTGAAAACATTTACTCGGGGGTTTTCGGGGTCGCTGAAAACTAATCTGCTATCAGAATTTCAAAATTAAAAATTGCGGATTAAAAATGGTAGCCGTGTACTCTTGATTTTATAAAAAAATGCTTCAATCGAATTGGAAAACCATACTTTGGGGTTTTTTGGGTCGCTGATAACGAATTTGTTATCAGAATTTTAAAATTTTAAATGGCGCACACAACAGGGTTGGCAGTGTATTCTTTATTTGGGGTTTTCAGTGACGTTGACAACGAATATGTTATTGGAATTCTAAAATTAGGAATGGCGGACTCAAAACGACTGTTATATACTCTTAATTTTCCTCTTGAGGGTTTTTGGGGTTGTTGAAAACGAATCTATTATCAGATTTTTGTATTTAAAATCCCTGATCAAATATTTCCGGTATAAAAGCTTTTTTTTAACTTAGTGTCAATTTGGAAATTTAGACTAAAAATGTGCTTTACATCAATAAATAAATAATTCGGTTATCAGGAGTTACATTTTTAAATATTTATATTTTCAAAGTTTTGTAATATATACATATTTATGTTTGTTTCAAAGAGCGTTCAGAAGTTTAAAAAATCACTGTAACACAGTATAAATATAAACAATTGAAGACTGAAATATAATGTAATGAACAGTCAAACCTCGTTTATTGCAAGTCTCGTTTAATGCAAGCAAAAATACTTGTCTATCTCAACTTCCCTAACTCCCACGACTGATAGTGACATGTTCCGTATAGCCAAAACAGGGATGTAAAATCGAACTAGGAGCCTCCATGTGGCACATCCCGGGGATACTGTATTTTTTAGAGTAGCAGCTAATCCTAATCGTAACATCAAACAAACGTAAAAAAAATGTAATTTCCCCCAAGTAAAGTTTCAAGTTAATTTAAGCATTTTTTTACAAAATCAAGAGTTCACAACCACTTTTATTAATCCGCTATTTCGAATTTTAAAATTTTGATAGCAGATTCGTTATCGGCAATCCAAAAACTCCCGAGTATGTTTTTCTAAGTTGATTCGAGCATTTTCGGTGAAATTAAGTGTACATAGCCGCCGTTTTGAATCTGCCATTTTGAATATTGAAATTTTGATAACGCATTCATCATCAGGGACCCCAAAAACCCCCGAGTATGGTTTTCCAATTTGATTAAAGCATTTTTCGATGAAATTGAGTGTACACAGCCGCCATTTTAAATCTACTATTTTGAATATTGAAATTCTGAAATCGGATTCGTAATCAGAGACCCCAAAACATAAGAATATATTATATTCTTGATGAGTAAATGTTATAAAAAATATATGAATTTTTAAATAGCCAAGGTCGCTTATAAAGCATACGTAGGAGGGTTAAATAATTAACATTTTTGGTCACTATGAAAAATATGATAGCAAGGAGTCTTAGGCAAAACATTTTAAGTTGATTCCGCAAAAAAATCAAGCCCTTTCATCAAAAAATGGTCAAAATGTGCATTTGTTTATAAATTTTTTTTAAATAATTGGCAATCATTAGCTATTTTTAACTTATTGCAAACGCAAATCATTATCTGAGGTACTTTATACAAAAGCTATGGTCCAAAATTGCGAATCACGAAAAAATGACTTTTGTTAATTAACTTGTTTATAAAAATATTAAAAATTTTTTTGTTACTCTAACCTACTAAAAATTATTTTGAGTTAGTTATTACATTGATATATGACCTTTTTAATGAATTTCAAAGTCTTAGAAGAAATGGTATCACGGAAAAGTTTGGCAACAAAAAGTTGTAAGTTTGTCAACAAACTTCATAACAAATTTCCGTTAAGTTGAAATAAAAAAGACGTAGTTACACATTATACCTGGAAAAACTACAATCAATTCTAAAACAGAAAAATCAAAATCCGTTAAGAATTGCACTGTCAGTCGATTTTTGTCCAAAAATGTGCTTTTTCTCCCACTCTGCGCCGATACTTTTGTCCTTTTGACTCCACCAGCGGAAGCTCTAATTGAATGAATAGTTCATTAATCTGACCTACATCTAAGTCGAAGGGCTAATCCTCGACTTGCTCCACGGTTGAGAATTCATTGAAAACCTGTGGAAGGGACATGATGATCAATTTTTAATAACGCGAGAAACGATTTAAACGCCCAAGAATGCAGTCTATACGTTCCGAGATAGTTAAGGGCCTGAATCAACATGGAGGGTTGACTCTGTCCCAAATTACAGCTACAAATATGAATTCTTTAGTCTAATTTTTTTACCAGATAATCTAGAGGTAATTATCTTTCGACAAGCAGAGGCCTTTCCCGGAAAAATTTGGTTGCTTATTTAAAAAAAAAGGTTCAAAGTTCGTGTGCCAGGCATGCGGCAATCCGCTGGCACCAAAGCAGCACGTTCAAGTAAGGTTGCTGGCATGAAGCGGTACGCAGGCTCCCTTCTTTTTGGATTCGCGGC
>JBAGKK010008038.1:0-12229 GCA_037177015.1 Euceroptres primus | reverse complement strand
AAAAAAAGGAAAACTGATGAAGTTGTAAATGAAAATGACAATCCAAGTTCAATTTTTGATAGACATGGTGTAAAATTAATAACTGCTCATTCAGTAACTGTGTTTTTAATTTTAAGTCTAACGAATGCGACAAGGAAAACATTTCTTAAAATAAGAATTTTATCTACTGTTATTTTATATTCATTCATATATTTACTATGTAAGTGTCATAAATAAAAAGTTGCATTTTTGGTTTCTTATAACCTATCTTTTTTTTATATTGTAATAATAATACAAATAATAACACATTCAAATTTGAAATTTTATATTGATTTGTACTTTTATTTGTATTATTTTTAAATCCACATGTAAAAACTATTTTTTTATGAAATCTTATGAAATCTTTTAACAATTTAAAATCCATCAAAACAATCTAAAATCTTAAAACTTCGAAAGTTCATAAAAATATAAGAGAATACCCCTTTCAGTGAAAACATCTAAATTTCTAGCTACACGGTAACTCAAAAAGTCACTATAACCTTTCCAATAGTTTTTCTCCATTTCTTCAGATAATAACAAATACGTTTCATGTACTTGATTTATGATAACCTTAAATATAAAAAAACAAATTCTTATTTTGTAAAAAGACAAGTTATTATATGAATTAACATTGAAAAATTAAACTGAACCATTTAGACACCAACGTCTGACCGAACGTATTTCTTTTACTTGTACTATTTGATGCTCGCCCCGACCAGCAAAGCCTCGGCTTACGCCTCGCCTTTGCAAATGTCGGACGAGCAAATTTCTCCCATCCTTGCATATAATAAAGCAAGCAGAAGTCGCGTTGCTTTGCGCAAGTTATTGATATTAATTATTATTAATTATTGCACGTACTTTCGGGTGGGGATGAAGAAAAATAGTATACAACACACGGCCAGAAAGTTAAATGCCCTAGCGTGCTGGATATGGGACCTCGGCTGCGCCTCGGCCCCATATCCAGCACGCCAGGAAATCCAACTTTCTGGCCTTGTATTGTAATGTACTATTTCGAATTTTTGTAATTAGACAATTGATGTTTGAAAATTCAGATCCTATGGATTTTCACGATTACAAGCATCTAAAATTTGTTTTAAAAAGTTGAAAATTATAATAAGTATCAAGTATCTCGTAAACGGTAAGAGATAGCTAACAACGGTTATCATTTTTAGAATTTCCATCAAAGGGATGTACTGTATAAATCTATAAATAATAAGGAAAAATATAAATAGGTGAAGACGTAAAAGTTATGTATAATGTTTATGTGAATAAATAATACAAATAATTTGCAAATTGTAAAAGGGGATTAGTAGCGACCCTTAGGTCTCTTAGGGTTTTATAACGCCTCGATCCTTCACCGAATCGAAAGGTCTGACTGTCATAAATCACCCTGATAAAGCTGTTCTGTATGAGACCCTTTTGAGTCTAGCTAACGTCTAGGAAGGGGTCAATTCTAGATGATGTGTTCCTAGACGATATCGTCTAGAAAACGTCTACATTTCCGGTAGAGACGTGTCAGCGACTGAAATAAATGGGTTTTTTTTAGGATAAGTAGACGCGTTCTGTAAATATTCACGAACGGCTTCACCGCGGATCTTTTTCGGTCGATATAAAATTTTCAATTCTCTTTGAGTCTAATAAATGTTTTATATTACTGTTTAATCAAAACATCGTGTTATCATTGTGTACGATAAATGAACCCTCTCTCTCTTCCGGTATTTTTGCGAATAAAAGACTACAGATTTCTCCCTTTGGCTTTCGCCATGCCACTCTCCAAGAATGCTGAGCTATACGGAGGACGAGGGATTGACATTTCTAGGTTAAGTTCTTTTTCAAGACGGTGAGCGGTTGTTTCTCTCCGAGGAAGTCTTACCTGGCGCCGGCCGGAAGGAGTCTCAGGACTCATAGGCTGAAAGTCCTGGAAGGAGAGCTGAGAACACTTGCAAAATTATTACGCCACGTTTCCTGGCCAAAGTATCCCGACTTGAGTCAGGAAACCGCGTTTTAATAGCACCCAGCAAATCCGAATAGTTAACATTTTTTCCCTGAAATTCTTTAGTTGTGAAACCGGAAGAAGGTGGAAACGACAAAGAAATTGAGAAACGAGGTTCCACCCAAAGCGACGATGAAATCGGGATATAATATGCAGAGGTCGCAAAATGTGGTGCAGTATGGCCCACAGAACGTAACCTTACGTTACGCTTCAGTGATAGGGTGGGGGAATCGAATAGCTTGCGCGCGAAATTGAGCGATTCCGCAACGATTTCACTTAGAGTCTCAGGAAAGATGGATGGATCCTCGCTTGGTACGAAGCGCATGCGCCCGTCATTAGTTACTTCGAGGGCCTTATCTTCAGTGGGGAGGGGGCACGAATTCCCTGTCGTCCGCCATTTTATAATTGGGGTATTTATTAAGCAATCAAAAATCAGGGTAGACAATAATATACAGCAATTAATATTCGCAACAATAATGTGATACACAATAAAAGGTCAATGCCATATATAATAGTGCAAACGATGTATAGATCAAGTACTTAATTCAATGGATGATTGGGGAATTAATTGAGACTAACCAGTCCAAAATTCGATCGAGTTGAATCCCGAAGCGCGTTTGTGTCGACCTTGAGATCGAGTTTAACAACCTTTCTAATTTAAGTTAAATTCGAAATTACCAAATTCAAATATTTGGTATTGAAGGTCATGAACCAAATTTAAAATTTAATTTTTGGTGCTCCCAAAAATACCACAAAGAGGATTAAATCTTAAAATTTTTACCAAAGAGAACAATGCCAGAATTTAGATTTGTTTTAATTGAACTAAAAAGGCCTCGGCTAGACCCAGACCACGGGGAGTGAGGGGTAAGGAGCAACGCTAATTGATTAAGTCACTTATCTCATCCAAAATCAATATATTTTACACAACTCAAATAGAAATTGTGGGAGAACCCACGCAATTATACATAGAAATATATCGTGACTTTAGAGTTCGTGAATTCCGGAACGTGACGACAAGGCCACACCAAGTAAGAAAACGGCGCTCTGGTCGTCACAAACTACGCCAGAGGCGACGATAGCTTGATTAAACAGTCGTTAAAGTATTTAATTAGACTCACTGACTCGAACTTAGTTTAAGAAATTACTGATTTAGGATAATTACAACCGGAGAAAAGAGAGTCACGGAGAAAAGAGAGCGAGACTACTACTACTACTACCGTGTGGGGTTGCTGAACCCCCATCGGGCGCCTCCCCAGGTTGCGAATAGGGGAACGCCTCCCAGATATGGGTGGTACCGGGGAAATAAAATACCCGGGGCGGACAAAAATCAGATAGGGGAAGGAACCCCGATTCACAAACCAAAAATGAGCAGTTCTTTAAAAAACGTAATACCCCAAGAGAGTATCAATCTCTCTATCGGTTCCGATCGGGTGAAAGCCCCGGTGGCCGATATTCGTCCCACGGATTATGGGGGCGACAAAAAGAACTTAAATAGGCAGAAGGTAGATGCAAACGCAAACAAGGAGAAGCTTGCCGTATTTTTGCAAAAAATGAACGATCATGCTGATGGCAGAAAGAACTTGGATAAGCCGATTAAAGACGGACTGGAAGAAACCATACTAATCGTCGAAAGACTCAAAGACGTCTTACAGAAATCTCCCTCGGCTGTAACACAAACAGCCAAGAACATGGAGAAACAGGCCAACACACCAAAGGGTCAACGTCCCAACAAGAGGACAGCTGAGGGCACCCCTAGTCCTGGTACAGGCTCCTCGCTTCGCCCCATTAAGAAGGTTCAGCTTACTGGTGAAACTTCCGAGTGGACAGAACAAACAAGGCGAAACCGGAGAAAGCTGGTTGCAGTATCTGTTGACGTTGGCAACAATACAGAAGGGGGAAAGGATAATGCACGTCCACCAAATACACCGGCAAAGAGAAAGGGACGTACCCGGTCGGAGGCTGTTGTGATCAGACCTGCACCAGGGAAAAAGTATGCGGACGTACTCAAAATGGTACGCAGCAAGGTCAGACCGGATGAAATGGATGTCTCCGTTAAAAGCATCAGAGAGACAAGGTCAGGTGATGTACTTGTTGAAGTAGGTGCAAGCGCGGAAGCCAAAGCTAAATTTAGCAATGCTTTAATAGCGGCTATGGGGGAAAAAGGACAAGTGCGTCAGTTAGTGCCGAGGGCTGAGTTGGATGTCAGAGATATGGATGCCACAAGCGATGAGGAGGAGGTTAGGGAGGCCATTGACAAGCTTCTTAACTCCCAAACAGGTAGCGACTTAAAGGTGAGTCTATCCAGCGCAAGTCAATGGAGAACCAGGATGGCCTTCATTGACTGTGATGAGAACATTGCCAGGAAAATTGAAGAAACAGGCCACAACCGAATCGGGTGGGTAAGCTGCCGCGTACGACGCAGCGCGGCTGTTACACGGTGCTTCCGTTGTCATGGCTTCGGTCACATTGCGGTGTCATGTACGGCAGAGGACAGGCGTTCAGCTTGCTGGAAGTGTGGCAAGGAAGGCCATTTGTCCCTGACCTGCACTGAGCAGCCAAGCTGTTATCTCTGTGCAGCGCAAAAAGGAAGCGAGGCAAATGTCGACCATACGCCTGGCTCATCTAGGTGCTGGGTGTATAAAGAGGCGATGCGTAAAGAAAAGGAACAGCGATGACGGCAATCATCCAGGGCAACTTGAGTAGGAGCAGACTTGCCTGCGACTTACTTAATAAGATAGCGGATGAACACAAAGCAGGGCTGTTTATTATTTCTGAGCAGTACTGCGGAATGGGTGGGCGCGATTGGTACCCGGATAACACCGGTACTGCAGCGATATGGGTGAAGAACACGGCCATGTTTCCAGTGAGCCTTACTGGCAAGGGCGATGGCTTCGTCTGGGTTAGGAGTGGTAGTATTACCTATTTAAGTGTTTACCTCTCGCCTAACGAGGGCATTGCAGAGTTCTGCCGAAAGATTGAGGGACTGGTGGACAGTATCCGGGAGTTAGATGGAGAAGTGATCCTCGCAGGTGCTTTCAACGCGAAGGCGCTCGAATGGGGTATGTCATGGACCTACAACAGAGGCGGTGAAGTGGTGGAGATGGCGGCCAGGTTGGACCTTACGATCCACAATATGGGATCGGTCCCAACTTTTAGACGCAGTGGCTGCCGAGGAACCATAATCGATATCACTCTTTCATCTGCGGGTGTTTCAGCAGCGATACGTGGGTGGCAGGTCCTCGAGGACCTCACTGGGAGTAACCACCAGTACATTAAGTTCTGGGTTGGGTCAAACCCTAGAAGAAGTAGAGCCTATACTGGCCCCGCGGGAATGCCTGGATGGAATGTGAATAAACTGAACCATACAATAATGATTGAAACACTGGCCACAGAGGGCAGACTTACTGGAAAGGTGAATCCTCCTACGAAGGTTAACAGGAAGCTGGCGGAAAACTTGGTCGAACGGACCATGAGCCTAATCACCAAGGCATGTAATATTTCAATGCCTAAAAGAACTAGGCGCAGGAAATCTGAGAGAAATTATTGGTGGAACGACGAATTTGCAGACCTCCGCAACCAGGCACTGGCCAAGCGCAGGAAGGCCCAGCGTAAGTGGGAGCCCGCTGACGTCGATGTGGCTGAGGAAAGATACTTGGCGACAAAAAAGGCTTTATCGAAAGCGATCAAAATCAGCAAGAGTAGAGGATGGTTCTCACTCCTTGAGGAAGTTGACAGAGATGTCTGGGGACGCGGCTACAAGATTGTTACTCGCTGCCTTGGAGCCCGTGCGCCGGAACCTCCGAGAGATCTAGAAACAATGAAGGCGATCGTGGGAACACTCTTTTCAGAACACCCGGAAATAGCCCGGACTCTAATTCCTGTAGAGGACACGGAAATACGGACATTTAGTACCGAAGAACTGTACAACGCAGTCCGCTCCTTGGGAAACCGTAAGGCTCCGGGTCCAGATGGGATTCCGACTGAAGTCTACAAATTGATTCAGAGCGAGTATCCCCATTTACTCCTTAACATGTTTAACACATGTTTGCAAGCTGGTGTTTTTCCGAAGAGGTGGAAGGTGCAGAGGCTGGTCCTGCTGGACAAGGGGAAGGGTCCACCCATTACCCCCTCGTCCTTCAGACTGCTTTGCATGCTGGACAATGCAGGGAAAATTTTTGACAAGATGTTACGGTCGCGGATACGCATCGCCATCGAAGAAGAAGGGGGGCTGTCAGAAAACCAGCATGGTTTCCGCACCAAGCGCTCGACCATCGGAGCCATCAAGGAGGTTATCCTAGAAACCCAAAGGGCATGGCAGGGTAACCACAGGAACAGAGATTCTTGTGTACTGGTCACCCTTGACGTGAAGAACGCCTTCAACACAGCGAGGTGGGTTGACATCCTGGATGCACTTGAGCATCGGTTCAGGGTGCCGGCGTATCTACGAAGGGTGATCAGTGATTACCTGGATGACAGGGAGTTAAGGTATGACTCCACTGAGGGCCAGCAAAGGAGCAAAGTCACTGCTGGAGTGGCGCAGGGGTCTGTACTTGGTCCAGACCTCTGGAATGTCATGTACAACGGCGTACTGGAAATTGAGCTACCGAAGTGGGCCAAACTAATAGGATTTGCTGATGATCTTGCGGCGCTCATTCGGGTGAGTAATACTGCAGAAGCGCAGAGAAGAGTGGAATATGTCACTAGTCTCGTAAATGACTGGTTAGAGAACCATGGGCTCTCGTTGGCAGCCAGTAAGACCGAAGTTGTCCTCACGAGACAGAGGCACTTCGGAGACTCTACAAACTTCAACATTATAGGTGAATCTGTGGAGGCTGTCAAATCAGCGAAATATTTGGGTGAGACTGTAGACCAAAAGCTTACGCACTGGCTGCAAATCCAGAAGGCAGCGGATAGAACTAGCACTACAGTGGCGAATCTCTCCAGGCTCATGCCAAATACCAAAGACCCTAGAGCCAGTAAGAGAGGAGTCCTGATGAGCGTGGCTCACTCAATTCTTCTCTACGGAGCAGAGATTTGAGCCGATGCGCTCGATGTGGAGAAATATCGGGATCGATTGAATTCCGTTCAGCGGCGTTGTGCCATGCGCATAGCAAGTGCGTATCGCACTGTCTCAGCACCGGCAATAATGCTTGTATCGGGAGTAATCCCGATATTCCTCCTTGCCAAGGAGAGGAAGCGTGTTTTTGAGCGAAGCCAATTGGAGGACGAACGTCCTAAAATCCGAGCACAGGAGAGGGCCCGCACCTTAGCGGAATGGCAGCAATGTTGGAACCTCGACACTAGGGGAAGGTGGACTGCGCGGCTAATAGGAGAGGTGTCACAGTGGTACGAGAGGAAGCATGGAGAGGTGAATTTTTACCTCACCCAATTCCTCACGGGACACGGACACTTCAACTGTTACCTTCATCAACTGAACAAAAAGGCGACTGAACGGTGCGATTACTGCCCCACAGAGACTGATAGTGCCGAACACACATTCTTCGATTGCGGCAGATGGGCGATAAAGAAACTTGAACTAGAGAATCTCCTTGAAGAGGATCTTACTCCTGAGAACATCATCGCAGTAATGTTGAGAAGCCAAGAAGCTTGGTGTGCAGTGGCATCTTATGTCGAATCGGTACTTCGTCAGAAGAAGAAAGAAGAACAAGAGAGGGAGAGAAACGTGAGGCTATGATGGATAAATAGCTTCCTCACAGGGTCGAAGGCCGGCGAGCCCGAGAAGAGACTTCTGTCCCTTCTACCGAGGACGACGCGTACCCTTGTGGTGGTTTAATCATACATGGCTATATTTCCAAACAGCCGTGATGTCGAAGGCCGACGAGCCCGTTGTGCGACATATTCGTGCTACTGAGGACGATGCGGACATCATGGCTGGAATGTTGAAGAAGTCCAAGCGGGCAATCATTGTGGCGCCGAGGTACGGCGAAATGGCCTTATTTTTATGTCCCTAAAGTAATGCGAAAGCGGATTCCGGGGACATAGGTTGGCAGGTTCAAAGGAGTTCGCTTAGTGGGTAAGGCCTCAGGTCAGTCCCACACTCACATCCGTTCCTTAAGGATTCGTCCCTAAGGATCGGATGCGGTTAGTGTATAAAGCATTTTACAATTCTCCTTTGAAAAAAAAAAAAAAAAAAAACTACTACTATTACTACTACTACTACTATACTACAGAAAGGCAAAAGAAATTCAAGAATTTTAGTGACTTTTAGTTGACCGGTCCTCAAGGTACAGGCACCCCCAGCTGTCAACTGAGCATTGACAGTACTCAATCTGGTTAACTTGAGCCTAGAGTCTCTCGATTAGTATTATTTTTTTAGGATATTAGGTTATATGTAATGCCGGAGATAAAATACGGCTTTACAGTACATAATTTTAATACTTAGTATTTTTTATTATGTGTTGACATAATTTTAATACATTGCACTTTCGTTATGCCTACTAGATAATTTTAATTCCCTTAGTCGAGGCAATGACTAACGTATGGCACCACAATACAGCAAATTATTCGCTGCAATTGCGGGAAGTTTCAAACGCGTACCCATCCCTGGCGTCAAGTTGTATGCGTTGGCGCTTGGATTTATTTCTCACATACCGTTATTTTTATATATCTAAGAATCCCCACCAGTCGCCCGTTAAGCTAGAAAACAGTCTATTTGCCTTAACACTAATTACATTGTAGTTTGATCATACACAAGTGTATACTATATTTTGTATCACAGTAGACATTCATCATATAATTGGGAGCCTTGTAGTAAGGGCAAAGAGGGTAGTTTTTATGGAAATAGGCCTGAGCAGAATAAGACGGGAACGTGAACAATCCAACTGGCAGTGAAACTGGAAAAATTCTTTACCCTTATCTATCGCACAGCAAAGAATATTTAATATTTCACTGTAAGAGAAATCCGAAAACCACTCCCTTGCTCATTCCCTAAAGCGTCGCTTGCGCAATTGAAGAAGGCGTCCACAGTTAACATCAATGGTAAAGCGGTAACCATTCTGAAAATGGTTATGTACTGTGTACTCTAATATCTATTCAATTGCTTCCGAAATTCCTGAGTGATAAAACTAATTATATTACAAAAAAATGTATTCAGATCGGTTAATATTTGAAGGCTAAATCGTATTTTTAACCAAAAAAATGTACTTTTTCCCACTGTGCGTCCGTTGCATCAATGTTGCAGGTATATTTTCTGCAATCATGAAATGATTTCCAGAAATGGTTCTGCAATGTTGAGATATGATGTAAAATGTCCGCCCTTCGAAATGGTAATTTCAATTAACATTAATTAATAACAATTCAAGTTAGTGACTATAATATTTACGAAGTAAAACAACACACTTATATAATATCTGTTTATTAGGGTGGGTCGAGAAAAATTTAATGAAAAACAGCCTTGCACTGAAAAGCTTCATTTTGAGTCCCTTATAACATGTGTAAAATGTGAAATAGATTGAACAATATCTTGAGGTTCCCCGAAGCTAAAATAGGTTTCAAAAATTCCTTATTCTCAGAGTTTTGGAAAAATCGCTAACTTAATTTTTTTTTTCATAATCTACATAATATTCCCAATTTTAAAAAATTTTGTGATATTTCAATATTTTGAGTTTTTCTAGGAGAATGTCTCATTTTTATAAACCTCAAAAAACTAAAATAAATTTTAAAAGCTTTGAAAATTATCTTAAAATTTTGTTGAGCCTCTGGAAACTTTCTCGCACTCAAAAATTATCTGAAAAACATTGACAAGACTTTAGCTTTAGAAAAAATTGGAAATAAACAAAATTCATCGGGTCATTTTAAATGCTAGTCTTCTCAATTTTTTCAGGTAAATTTTGAGTGACAGACAGTTTCCAGAGATTCAAAAAAATTGGAAGATAATTTGCAAAGCTTTTAAAATTTATTTTAGTTTTTTGAGCTTCATAAAAATGAGATTTTTTTCCTAGAAAAACTCAAAATATTAAAATCTCACAACATTTTTGAAAATTCGGCATATTATGTATATTATGGAAAAAGTTAATATTAAAGATTTTTCCAAATGGGAATAACGAATTTTTTAAACCTATTTTAGCCTGGGGAAACCTTTAGAATATTGATCAATCTATTTCAAATTTTACACAGGTTATAAAGGGCACAAAATGAAGCTTTTCAGTGCTAGGCTGATTTTGACTTCAAACGTTTTTTTTCGACCCATCACCTATCTACGAGAGCATAGAAAAACTTTCGCGCAATCTTTTTAAAAAAATTTGATTAAATGAATTTCTACAATTTCAAAAAGCGTACATTTCATACTATCTCTCAAAATTGCAGAAAGATTTCGGAAATAATTTCATGATTGCAGGAAATATATCTGCAATATTGATGCAAGGAACGATGTTGTTAGGGATATTTGGTTATGAACTTTATAATTTGTCCTTATTTAAAAAAAGTTTTATATTTCACTTGGTAAAGTATTTTTTATCTCTTGAATTGTAATGCACGAATTTTTTTGAACTTGGCTTACTTTTTGAATATGCCATCCCTTGTGAAAATATATACAAAATTATATTAATTAAATTATATTATATACCAAATTATATTAAGTAGGAAAATTAATTGATTACAAAAAGAGTGAAAATTGACAATAAATATTCACAAGCCGTAGTGATAAAAGGGAGTGGCTAAGCATTGTCCGTCGGTAACACGAATTCATAATTTTGGCTGGATGATAGCGCCACAGTGAAGCATCAATGAACGACTAGACGCGAAATTGTCGAGCCGGCTGCTCACGTACCAGAGACAGTCTCACGCCGCTGTTCGCGAGTGACAGTGAAGCACAGAGAAGTTTGAAACGTGAGTGGACTAGAAATTTTCCACGCAAGAACCCTCAAAAAAGAAGTTTTTTCCTCCTCTTCCAGGATTTCACGTACCAGAGACAGTCTCACGCCGCCATTCGCGATCGAGTGACAGTGAAGCACAGTGAAGTTTGTAAACGTGAGTGGACTGGAAATTTTCTACCCAAGAACCCACAAAAAAGAAGAAGTTTTCCTCCTCTTCCAGGATTTAGTGGTAAGTAAAAAAATTACAAACATAATTCGTTTGCGCTTGAATCGGTCTCACGCACATCTGCGTATCTGTCTATAAAATTTTGACGATTATTTTAATTATTCAATATTTTTTTCACATGCTTACATGTCGCAAATGTTTTGTATTCTCTAGAACTGAAATAACAAAACGAAAAATCGAATAGCCTTATATATAATTTTTTTTAACAATTGAAAAATTAAAAATTTCATGTAAAATATGGCAACCTAACCTCAAAAGAGGTTAACCGATTCAAAAAAGGCTGGTACTATAACTACGCTTATGTGAACTGATATTCTAAAACTAAACATACGCGAAGTTTCAAATTTAAAAAGTTAAAAATTATAAAATAGGAAAGGTTAACATTGAAATAATGTCATGTTAACAAAATTCAAAATTATATGATTATAATTTAAATAATTCAAAATTTTATAATTTAAAAAAGAAAGCCTTTTATTACTAGACCGACTATAAATTCAGAACACTCAAAATCGCAGTTTAAGATTTAAACATTAGAGACTCGCTTCTTTGCATAAATTTTTCAGAATTAAATAATTTCCAATTAAAAGCCTTAATGATGGGAAACAATTTTAAATTGAAAACATTTAAAGAATAATTTTAATGAAACTTTAAAAATTAGAGAATTTTAAATTAACGAAGCGATCAAAATTCAGGAATTAATAATTATTTTTAATTTGAATCGCTCAAGCGTGTATGGTCTTAGTTTTGAATTTGCAGTAGTAAAAGTGTTTTTTTAAACCCTTGAAATAAAGTATTCCATTTAGGTGGCTCATTATGCTTTTTATTGTATAATTTTGAATTGTTTTTTTTTAAATTTGAACGATGTAAAAGAAATTTTAACGGAAATGTTATATTTTGCTAACGATTTCAAGTTTTTGAAAAACCTAAATTAAAATGGCTTAAAATTTCAAACCATTAGCTAACTGTTAAAAATTTTATGAAAACTTTTAGTTACAATTTGGTAAAATTGTTGAAATTTTAAGTCTTTTTAAACTTATAAGCTTCAAATTTTTGAGCCGATAAATTTTGAATCTTAAACTAAAAAAAAAAACTTTACTACGCTTCAAATTTTCGGAATCATCAAATTAACAATTTAAGTATTTGCAAATATCTAAATTA
>JBAGKK010008027.1:0-12230 GCA_037177015.1 Euceroptres primus | reverse complement strand
TAGCAGAACATTACAGAAGAATATATTAGACGAAAACATTACAGAAGAATATTATAATAGAATATTAATAAAGAAACGTCACAATGAAAAATTACAGGAAAGCATCATAGCAGAACATTATAAAAGAATAAAAAATATGAGAGAACTTTTCAAAAGAACATTACATTACATTCGAAAAAAATTCCAGTAGAACATTATAGGAAAACATTACAGGAAAACATTACAGAAGAATATTTTAGTAGAATATGAATAAAGAAGCATTTCAATTGTATATTACAGGAAAACACAAATAGCAGGAGAACATTTTAGGAAAATATTATTGGAGAATATTATATGAGAATAAAAAAAAATATAGGAGAAAATTACTGGAAAACGTTTTCAGTAAAACATTATAGGAGAACAATATAGGAAAAAAAAATATGGAAGAACAGTACAGTAGAACTTTATAGAACACATTACAGAAGAAAAGGAAAACTTTCCAGGAGGTTATAATTTTTTTTCCTTTTTTTTTTTAAGCTGCTCTGTTTGAGTGGGAGGTGTGGGTCTGAGGTAAATCAAGCAACATTGGCTAGTGCATCCGGTAACCGCTTGGTGGCGTGATCCACAGAGCTGCCGCGCCTCTAAGCGCCCGATGTCGCTGCAAATAGCCGGACCCGGTTTATGGCACTCACTCGTAGGAAGCTGTGCTCGATTGGATTAATTCCCAGCGCGCCGAGTGGCAGCTTCAGTTGGTTAACGCGATCGCTCCTAAACGCTGCCTGCGAAATCGACTGCCTCGAGTCGAGGTCGGCTTCAGATACCACATCAGTGGCGCCTGAGGGTTCCGGTCACGTGACTCACGTGTGCACTCTGCTCATGCCACACACACACATTCCAACATTTCTACAAACTCAACTTTGTAAGCACTGACAGAAATTTGTGAATAACTTGAACAAATTTGTGAGTACTGACACAAATTTACCAGTACAGTCACAAATTTTTCATTACAGAGACAAATTTACCAGTGTAAACACGAATTTTCCAGTACAGACACAAATTTACCAGTACGGAAACAAATTTACCTGTACAGTCACTAATTTTAGAGTGCAGACACTAATTTTCCAGTAAAGACACAAATTTACCAGTACCGACACAAATTTATCAGTACAGATTCTAATAGTCCAGTGCAGATACTAATTTTTCAGTACAGATATAAATTTACCAGTGCAGACTCAAATTTACCAGTTCAGACACAAATTTACCAGTACGGACAAAAATTTACCAGTACAGTCACTAATTTTAGAGGAGACACTAATTTTCCTGTAAAGACACAAATTTACCAGTGCAGTTTCAAATTTACTAGTACGAACACTAATTTTCCAGTGCAGGCACTAATTTTCCAGTACAGATACAAATTTACCAGTGTAGACACAAGTTTACGAGTGTAAACATAAATTTCCCAGTACAGACAAAAAATTTTTCGGAAAAGAAACAAATTTGTCAGAATGGACACAAGTTAACTTGTACAAACACAAATTTTCCAGTCAAACACTAATTTCCTCAGTACACACAAAAATTTTCCCAGTACAGACACAAATTTTTCCAGGACAGACAGAAATTTTCTCAGTACAGACACAAATTTGCCTAGTACAGACATAAATTTTCCACTACTGACACAAATTTTCCGGAATAGAAACAAATTTCCCCAGAACAGACACAAATTTTGCCGGAATAGATATAAATTTTCTCAGTACAGGCACTAATTTTCCAGTACAGACAGAAATTTTCCGGAGTAGAAACAAATTTAGAAAGAAACAAATTTCCCCAGAACAGACATAAATTTTCCCAAAATAGACACAAATTTCCCCAGTACAGACAATTTTTCAAGTACAAATATAAATTTCTCCAGTACAGACAAAAATTTTCCAGTACAGACATTAATTTTTCAGTACAGACACAAATTTTCCAGAATTGAAACAAATTTCCGTAGTACAGACACAAATTTTCCCAGTAGAGATACAAATTTCCTCAGTAAAGACAGAAATTTTTAAATACAGACACAAATTTTCCGGAATAGAAACAAATTTCCCCAGAACAGACATAAATTTTCCCAAAATAGACACAAATTTTCCCGGTACAGTACAGACAATTTTTCAAGTACAAATATAAATTTCTCCAGTACAAACATAAGTTTTCCAGTACAGACACTAATTTTCCAGTACAGACACAAATTTTTGGGAATAGAAACAAATTTCCCCAGAACAGACACAAATTTTCCCAAAATAGACACAAATTTTCCCAGTACAGACAATTTTTTAAATACAAACATAAATTTCTCCAGTACAGACATAAATTTTCCAGTACAGACACTAATTTTCCAGTACAGATACAAATTTTCCAGAATGGAATCAAATTTCCCTAGTACAGACACAAATTTTCCCAGTAGAGATACAAATTTCCTCAGTACAGACAGAAATTTTTAAATACAAATTTCTCTTCCTGCAGTCTTTCTCTTTATATACAAATTTCTCCAGTTTAGACACAAATTTTTTGGAATAGAAACAAATTTGTCAGTGTAGACACAAGCTTACCAGTGCGCACACTAATTTTCCAGTACAGACACAAATTTTCCGGAATAGAAACAAATTTCCCCAGAACACACATAAATTTTCCCAAAATAAACACAAATTTTTCCAAAATAGACACAAATTTTCCCAGTACAGACAATTTTTCAAGTACGAACATAAATTTCTTCAGTACAGTCATAAATTTACCAAAACAGACACTAATTTTCCAGTACAGACACTTTTGCGGAATAGAAATCAATTTCCCCAGAACAGACTCAAATTTTCCCAAAATAGACACAAATTTTACCAGTACAGACAATTTTTCAAGTACAAACATAAATTTCTCCAGTACAGACATAAATTTTCCAGTACAGACATTAATTTTTCAGTACAGACAAATTTTCCCAGTAGAGATACAAATTCCTCAGTACAGACACAAATTTTTAAATACTTTTAAAATTAAAAATTTCTCCAGTTCAGACACAATTTTCCCCGAATAGAAACAAATTTCCCTAGTGCAGACACAAATTTTCCTAGTACAGACACAAATTTTCCCAGTAAAAACACAAATTTCCCCCGTAGAGTCACAAATTTTTCAGTAGAGCCACAAATTTCTCCAGCACATACACTAATTTTTCAGTACAGACACAAATTTTTCGGAATAGAAACAAATTTCCTCAATACAGTTGCAAATTTTCCCAATACAGACACAAATTTTTCCAGTACAGACACAAATTTTCTCATTACAGATACAAATTTCCTCAGTACAGGGACAAATTTTCAAGTACAGACACAAATTTTTCGGAATACAAACAAATTTGTCAGTACAGACACAAGTTTATCAGAATGAGAGAACAATCGTTTGGCCTGGACGGATCGCGAGCATTATCATCCGGTGATTAGACTTGTTTCATCGTTCAAGGCCATTCCAAGGTCAGCCACTTGAAGAATCCGCAGGAGGAGAAAAAGTTTCCGGCGGAATCCAAAAATTGCGGATTTTTTAATTTTCAAACTGCTATTCTGAATTGTGGGTTTGAGGGATCATGTTCGGAACTTTTGCTACGTGTTCGGAAGTGAGTGTTCTGGAAGTGGTGAAAATTTGAGTTGAATCGGTTGGATAGCTTCTTAGAAATCTGTCGTTCTTCACCATCATGTTATGGTTGCTACGGAAGGGTTTCGGAAGGGCTTTGTTTTCTGGGTGATTTTTGGATTGTTTTTTAAACTAAAATTTTTTTCTGATGATTTGTCATCTCCTAATGATCACCTGACTGATCTCCAACTGTTCTTGATGTTCGTTTACAAATTTTTTTCTTGCATTCTTATCAATTCATTATCCTTATCGCAACACTTGTTTCTGCGCAAAGTTTCATTAGTATACATACAGACAATAGGTATAACATTGTCGTTATCTTTTCATGAGTCTCCCAAGTGTCTCCGAATACGTTAATCTCATTTTTAATGAATGCTTCTATCAATTTCCTTTTTTAGATATCTTTTCTCTGCCACCTTTTACAAATTAATAATTACCTAATCCAACACGTCATTTCTCTTGAATTGATAAAGCAGTCAGAAAAAGGAAATTAAGCGGAAGTGTTTCTGATGATAAGGTCAGTGATAATAAAAACTTATCAAGATCAACGACATGGTTCTTCTGAAACTTAAACTGATGACTCTAGTGTCAAGAACAATTGTGATAGTGTTAATAAGAAATATATGACAGCAGTGGCACTTGGTTTAAAACCAAAGCATTGATGGTACTTGAATAGTTGTTAGAAATTTTCAGTTTGGAGGACAAAACTTGTCTTCGTGTTGGGTCCAGCAGTATCTAATGGTGAGATCAGTCAAGATGTTTGTATCCTTTTCCAGATATTTGTATCCTTTTCCGGATATTTGTATCCCTTTTCAGATATTTGTACTTTTTAAAATATTCGTATCCTTTTCCAGGTATTTGTATCCTTTTCCAGAAATTTCTACTTTTTCAGATATTTCTATCCTTTTCCTATAAGTTCTGTAAAGAATTCCTCAAAGGCTGCAAAAGACCAAACCTACAATCATGACTCATCTAATTCTCACCCATCTGTTTTCAAGGCAAAATCGATCATTAATTGCAGGTCAAGCCAGGAAGCATCCTCATTAATCTCCTCTCACAATGCCGGCCTACTAATCAATCCGGTGATGATCACCGACGCAAAATCCAGTCCCAAACAACAACAACAGCAGCAACAAAGACTCAACCAAATGGGGAAGCAGAACAACATCCGGAAGATGAGCACTATGCCTGAAGAAGATGGTTCTGATGATGCTGAGCCAGATGTCATCAGGGTCCATCATCAAGATCCAGACTCTGATTCACCAGAGGAACATGGAAGACTCCTGAACACCAGCAAGAAAATTGTTATCAGTCCAGCAAGTACTGGATCATCAGGAAATGGAGTGAAGAGGTCCAGCAGTGGCAACAGCAGCATTGATAGCGTCCATGAGAAGATGTCACGTGGCTGCCAGTCTAGCCGATTGGATGCTGGGTCCAGAGAGAATTCCTACCGAGATAATTCGATGGTTCAGAGTGGAAGGATCAGTCGTGGAATGGAACTCTATGGCAGTCGACATCACAGGTACCCAAGTATGAGGTCCCTGAAGTCGAATGCAACTGATGATCCGCAGCATCTTCATCTTAATCATCAACATCATCATCAGCATCCACCAGCAGCCAGTTGGGCGTCTATTGTCTTTGATGGTGGACACTATGGGAGACCGTTTCCGGATTCGGTTTCAATTCGCTCTCTAGCCTCGATAGGGATGGGGTCATCTGATGGGAGGAAACTCACGATAAGAAGAGTGCCCACATCGCCATCAGAGCTGCTTAACATGGTACATCCGCCGACGTAAGTATCTTAACTTGATGATTAGAGAGAGAGCCAAGTTGGACAATTGGTGCTGAGATGTTTTATTGCGGATTCTGGAATTATTCGGAAATCTGGGTCGAGGAGGCTTTTTAGAGGTGGAGGAATAATGACCCCTTTGGGGTTCGTGCACCTCAGGTGCTAGATGAAACTGGTTTTGATTATCGAATTTATTGAGGTTGCTTTAATCTGGTTTTGGAAGAGATATTATTTTTCTGGTATTAATTTAATTTTCTAAGACCTAGGGAGATGTTTTTTTTATTTTCTATCGACATTTGGAGCCTTGTTTATTTATTTATTTTTTTTCTAAGTCGTCGAGAGGACACGCAGTTTTGTTTATTTCTTAATTTCTTTTTCTAAGTCGGTAGGGAGGATATTCAATTTCTTCTTTTTCAATTTTTTTTTTCCAAGTCGGTAGGGAGGACATTCAATTTTTTTTTAAATTTTTTTTTCTAAGTCGGTAGGGAGGACATTCAATTTTTTCTTTATTGATTTTTTTTTCTAAGTCGGCAGGGAGGATACTCAATTTTGTTTATTTTTCAATTTTTTTCTAAGTTGGTAGAGAGGACACTTAGTTTTGTTTATTTTTTTTATTTTATTATTTTTGTTCTAAAACAGTAGGGAGGCCTCTCAATTTTTTTCTAATTTTCCATCATCATTTGAAGCCCTGTTAACTTTTTAATTTTTTTTCTAACTCGGTAGGCAAGACTCAATTTTTTATATTTTTTGATTATTAATTTTTAATTATTAATTTTTATTCTAAGACGGTAGGGAGGGCTCGCAATTTTTCCTCATTTTCTATCATGATTTGGAGCCCTGTTTATGTATTAATTTTTGTTCTAAGACGGTATAATTTTTTCTAATTTTCTATCATGATTTGGAACCCTGTTTATATATTAATTTGTTTTCTAAGTCGGTAGGGAGGACATTCAATTTCTTTCTTTTTTAATTTTTTTTAAGTCGGCAGGGAGGATACTCAATTTTGTTTATTTTTAAAATTTTTTATAAGTCGGTAGAGAGGACACTTACTTTTGATTATTTTTGTCTTATTTTATGTTTTTGTTCTAAGACAGTAGGGGGGCCTCCCAATTTTTTCTAATTTTCCATCATTCTTTGAAGCCCTGTTAACTTTTTAATTTTTTTTTCTAAATCAGTAGGCAAGACTCAATTTTTCATATTTTTTTTATTATTAATTTTTAATTGTATTCTAAGATGATAGGGAGGGCTCGCAATTTTTCCTCATTTTCTATCATGATTTGGAGCCCTGTTTATGTATTAATTTTTGTTCTAAGACGGTAGGGAGTACCCTCCATTTTTTCTAATTTTCTATCATCATTTGAAGCCCTGTTAACTTTTTTTTTCATAGACAGTAGGCCAGACTCAATTTTTTTTTATTATTAATTTTTAATTATTAATTTGTGTTCTAAGACGGTAGAGAAGGCTCGCAATTTTTTCTAATTTTCTATTATGATTTGGAGCCCTGTTTATGTATTAATTTGTGTTCTAAGTCGGTAGGTTAATTTTTTTTCTAATTCGATAGGGAGGACATTCAATTTTTTTCTTTTTTGATTTTTTGTTCTAAGTCGGCAGGGAGGATATTCAATTTTGTTTACTTTTTAATTTTTTTCTAAGTCAGTAGAGAGGACACTCAGTTTTGTTTATTTTTTTCTTATTTATGTTCTAAGACCTTAGCGAGGCCTCTGAATTTTTTCTAATTATCTATTATAATTTGAAGCCCTGTTAACTTTTTAATTTTTTTCTAACTCGTCAGGCAAGACTCAATTTTTTATATTTTTTTATTAATAATTTTTAATTATTAATTTCTGTTCTAAGACGGTAGGGAAGACTCGCAATTTTTTCTAATTTTCCATCATCAGTTGAAGCTCTGTTAACTTTTTAATTTTTTTTCTAACTGGTTAGGCAAGATTCAATTTTTTATATTTTTTTATTATTAATTTTTAATTATTAATTTCTGTTTTAAGGCGGTAGGGAGGACACGTAATTTTTTTCTCATTTTCTATCATAATTTGAAGCCCTGTTTATGTATTAATTTGTGTTCTAAGACGGTAGGAGGGACTCGTAATTTTTTTTAAATTTTCTATCATGATTTGGAGCCCTGTTTATGTATTAATTTTTGTTCTAAGACGGTAGGGAGGACTCGCAATTTTTTCTCATTTTCTATCATGATTCGAAGCCCTGTTTACGTATTAATTTGTGTTCTAAGACGGAGTTTTCTTTTAATTCATCAATTATTTTTCCATCATGAAATCGTGTATTGTTTAGTTTAAAAAGTTTTTCTGTCATGATTGGGAGCCCTTCCTACCTTAATTTTTTTTTCTAAGTCGGTAGGCAGGATATAATAATTGGGAGCCCTCTCTATTTTTAAATTTATTTTCTAAGACCATAGGGAGGACTTTAAACTATTTCTAATTATTTTTTAACATAATTTGGAGTACTCGTTCTTTGACAATTGTTTTTTGAGTCGTGAAATAAAGTTGTATTTATTTTAAAAAATGTTTATCATAATTTTTATTTTTAAAATTTTTATATTTCATATTTTTATATTTTTTATATTCTCTAAAATTTATATTTATATAAAAATATAAAATATAAATTTTATATTTATATAAAATATAAATTTTAGATTTTTAGATTTTTTTCTAAGAGGGTAGGGAGGACTCTCAAATTTATTTTTTTTTAAATTTTCTGTCATCATTTGTTCATCTTTAAATTTGTTTTCTAAGACCGAGCCCTCTATTTTTTCTAATTTTTTTTACATTATTTGGAGCCCCGTTTATTTTTTTATTTTTTTCTAAGACGGTAGGGAGGATTGAAGTTATTCGAATTTTTTTTACATAATTTAGAGTTTTCCTTTAATTTGTCAATTATTTTTCCATCATGAAATCGTGTATTGTTTAATTTAAAACGTTTTTCTATTATATCTGGGAGACCTCTCTGTTTTTAAATTTGTTTTCTAAGACGATAGGGAGGACTTTAAACTATTTCTAATTATTTTCTAACATAATTTGAAGTACTATTTTTTTGCCAATTGTTTTTTGAGGCGTGAAATCGAGTTGCATTTATTTTAAAAAATTTTTGTCATGATTTTTATTTTATTTAAAAATTTTTTTTGGTAGGTAGGACTTTCAAATTTGTTTTTTTTTAAATTTTCTGTCATTATTTGTTTATTTTTAAATTTGTTTTCTAAGAACACTCCATTTTTTCTAAGGTTTTTACATTATTTACAGTTTTTTTTAAATTTGTCAGTTATTTTTCCGACATGAAATCGTGTATTGTCTAGTTTAAAAAAAAATTCTATCATAATTGAAAACCCTCCCTATTTTTAAATTTGTAATAATATCGAGTAGTGTTTATTTTAAAAACTTTTTGTAATTTTTTTTATTTAAATTTTTTTTTCTAAGACGGTAGGGAGGACTCACAAATTGTTTTTTTTTAAATTTCTGCGTTATTTGGAGCTTTGTTTACTTTTAAATTTTTTTTCTAAGACGGTATGAAGGACTCCATTTTTTAAAAATTTGTTACATCATTTGGAGCACCGTTAATTTTTAAATTTTTTTCTAAGACGGTAGGGAGGACTCAATTTAATCTAATTTTTTCTTACATCGTTTGGAATTTTTTTTTATTTTTCCGATATGAAATCGTGAAAAAAATGAAAAAATTGAAAAAAATGAAAAATTTGAAAAAAATTTCTATCATAATTGTGAATCCTTTCTATTTTAAATTTTTTTTCTAAGACGAAAAGGAGGCTTTAAATTATTTCTATATATTTTCTAACATAATTTGAGAACTATTTATCTGCCAACTGTTTTTGAAGTGTGAAATCGAGTAGTATTTATTTTAAACTAATTTTTACTTGATTTAAAGCACTGTTTATTTTTTAATTTTTTTCTAGGGCACTCCGAATGGCTAAATTTTTTCTATTTTTTTTACCATGATTTAAAGTAATATTTAATTTTCAATAGTTTTTCTGGCATGAAATTAAATTTTGTTATTCTTTAATTACTTTTCTTTCTCCAAATGGAGAACTGCTTATTTCTTAATTTTTTTTCTAAGACGTAAGGAAGGATTTTAAATTATTTATAATTTTTTTTCGAATATGATGTGGAGTATTAGGTATTTTTAAATTGTTTCTCTGACATGAAATGCAATACTTTTTATTTTTTAAATGTTTATTTTTTGCGTTCAAAAAATTTCTTATTTAAAAAAAATGTCTAAGACAGTATGGTTGATTATTAATTTAAATAAATTGAAAGTTGATATGAAAAGAATATTTTTAAATCTAAAAACAATTAACATGGTTTTATACAATAATGATTAATTATACAATTAATATAAATACACAAATAATATTAATATAAATACACAAATAATATTAATATAAATACACAAATAATATTAATATAAATACACAAATAATATTAATAAAAATACACAAATAATATTAATAAAAATACACAATTAATTCTATAAAAATTATTCATGCCTGTCTAATTTTTTTGCTATTGAATTACCTGGAATTCATGAATAGAAAACTAGTTTTGAAACATCATAAATTACATAACTCAATTAGCAGATCCCAGAAATAGATTCTCTAGACTGAAAAAAGAGTTCGATGATCTGAGTTGAGAGCCCACTAAATCAATTTTAAATCTGATTTAAAAATACAAATTTTTCCCAACAAATTTTTTTTTATTATTTTTTAAAAACAATAAGATTCTGTTTTTTTCCTCGTTAATTTTTAATGATAGCAAAGAAGTTTCAAGGTGCTTTTGTTGTCTTCCCACGTTTGTTTTGTGACGTCCTTTGAAAGATGGCACGTGGATATCGATAATTGTTTTAAAAAATAAAACACCTCGGACCCATTTGTCCTCTTGTTTGACCAATAGCAGATGGTATGGTATTTTTTCTTTATAAATAGAAGAACTTCGTCATTATTTCAGTCAAAAGTCGACCAGAAGTCTTACACTTAACATGAATTTTTTTTGAGAATTCAGATATATAAACAGATATAACAAAAAATATATAACAAAATTTTTTTGGTGAAAAATGACAATCAAGGGATTTAAAAATCATCTTGTTATTAATTTTCCTCGATTTCATCGAATTATTCCTATCCAGTGAGTGTTTATTTATTTTTAAAAAAATTTTAATAAACCATTTCAAATTTTACAATTTTTTCTTGTAAAATTTATGTATTTGTTATCCTTAATTTTTTAAAATGTGATTTATATTGAATACGTGAAATAATTAGAATTCATGAAATAATTTATTAAACTTTTTAAAATTATTTAAAGGTTTAGAATAATTGAAAGAGAAAAATGTAATTCAAAGTTGAAAAGTAATGAAATTTAAAATAGGATTTTTTTGTAGATCGAGAACGATCTAGACACTCATGGCAGTAATTTTAACTTATTATGTCTCAGAAGAACAAGTATATAATAGGACTATACTTATAAGAATAATACGTTGGACCAAGTTTAATCCAATCATATTCTCTAGCATTATTTCCTCATTTAAAAATACTTGGAATTGTACAATTAGAATTTTTTATTTTTTATTTTTCTTTCTTCAATATTTTTAAATTTAAATAAATAATTAAATTAAAAATATTTTTTTGGGCGACTAAGAACCATTCATAATCGAAAAATGCATTTTCGCAAAGATTATATAATTAGTCTTTGCATGGAATGACCCTTTGAGAAGTGTAAATTCCTAGTCTAAGAAAAAATATTTAAATTTATAAGGAGTAAACAATATTTAAATACAAATAAATAGCTAAAAAATATAAATAAATAGGTATTATATATTTAAAATATAAATAAATAGGTATTATATACGGGGCATTCCATGCCAAATCGACCACTTTTGACCCCGACACCTTTCGATTTGGCTGAAACTTTTTTATCTTTTTCTACCCTATCGAAAATATTTTTCAGAATTTTTTCAAATTTTTTTACCTAACCCAAAAAAATTTATGGATTTTCAAAAAATGGCTTTTTTCAAATTGCCGTAACTTTTTCAAAAATTGACGTTTTTTTCAAAATTTTTGTTTTTAAATGCATTTTTTAGAAAAAAATTTATAAAAATTATGCAGATCCATCTTCAACTTTTTTTTTGTTGAAATTTTCGGGAAAAAACGGAAAATTCGAGATGATTGTCATTTTTAATTTTTTTCCTTTTTTTTATAAAAAACTTTGACATTTTCCGCAAATTCTCTAAAATTTTCAGAGTGGGATTTTTTCGTTTTCTGTTTTTCTTTTTCAATTGAAAAAACAATTTTTTAACTCAGCTTATTTTTCATAACACTACTCTGAAAATTTTTTAAGAATGTACAGAGAACCTTAAAATTTTGAAAATAATAATAATAATAATAATAATAATAATAATAATAATAATTGCAGTAACCATCTTAAGCCTGAGACACCATTTTTTTATAATTGCAAGCGATAGTCATCGGAAAAATTTCAATTTTTTTTGAAAAAGTCAAAAAAATAGAAGATAGCCCTGAATAATTTTTTTGTATTTTTCTTCGAAAACTACATTAAAGAAAAAAGAAAATGAAAAGAAAAATTTGCGTAAAAGTTTTTTATAAAAAAAAGAAAAAAAGAATTAAAAATGACAATCATCTCGAAATTTCCGTGTTTTTCCGAAAATTTCAAAAAAAAAAAAACGTTGCAGATGGATCCGTATAATTTTTATAAATTTTTTTCTGAAAAGTGCGTTTAAAAACAAAAATTTTGAAAAAAACGTCCCGATAAGTCAA
>JBAGKK010008008.1:0-12230 GCA_037177015.1 Euceroptres primus | reverse complement strand
ATATGAAGTCACTTGAAATCACCTGAATTCATATGAAGTCACTTGAAATCACCTGAATTCATACGAAGTCACTTGAATTCTTCTGAAGTCACTTGAAATCTCCTGAAATATATGAAGTCATTTGAAGTCACGTAAATTCACTTGAAATCACCTGAATTCATACGAAGTCACTTGAAATCATCTGAATTCATACGAAGTCACTTGAAATCCCCTGAAATATATGAAGTCATTTGAAGTCACGTGAAGTGACTTGAAATCACCTGAATTAATATGAAGTCACTTGAAATCATCTGAATTCATACGAAGTCACTTGAAATCTCCTGAAATATCTAAAGTCATTTGAAGTCACTTGAAATCACCTGAATTCATATGAAGTCACTTGAAATCACCTGAATTCATACGAAGTCACTTGAATTCTTCTGAAGTCACTTGAAATCTCCTGAAATATATGAAGTCATTTGAAGTCACGTAAATTCACTTGAAATCACCTGAATTCATACGAAGTCACTTGAAATCATCTGAATTCATACGAAGTCACTTGAAATCCCCTGAAATATATGAAGTCATTTGAAGTCACGTGAAGTGACTTGAAATCACCTGAATTAATATGAAGTCACTTGAAATCATCTGAATTCATACGAAGTCACTTGAAATCTCCTGAAATATCTGAAGTCATTTGAAGTCACGTGAAGTGACTTAAAATCATATGAAGTCACTTGAAATCACCTGAACTCATACGAAGTCACTTGAAGTCTCCTGAAATATGTGAAGTCATTTGAAGTCACTTGAAATCACCTGAATTCATATGAAGTCACTTGAAATCATCTGAATTCATATGAAGTCACTTGAAATCACCTGAATTCATATGAAGTCACTTCAAATCACCTGAAGGCATATGAAGTCACTTGAAATCACCTGAATTCATACGAAGTCACTTGAATTCTTCTGAAGTCATTTGAAATCTCCTGAAATATCTGAAGTCATTTGAAGTCACGTGAGTTCACTTGAATTCTCCTGAAGCCACTTGAAATCTCCTGAAGTCATTGAAATATCCTGAAATATTTTTTAGTCAGAAGTAGATGTACGAAGTAGGTGTAAGATCGGTCGAGTTATTAACCCCTCGTGTCGTAATTACTTTACAGTGTCGTAATTACTTTACCCAAAAATGATTTTAAATCACTTTACGAGTCTGCAAGGATTTTTAAAGCCTTCCTGAGACTGCCAGTGACTGCATAAGTCTGAAAATTACTGCAAATGACTCCGCCAGACTTCAAAGCGACTACAAATGACTGCAAGGAAATTTATAGAACTTCCAATGTTTTCACATAATTCCAAGTAACTTATCCTTCTTTCCCAATCACTTTTTCCCGATTTTATCCCACCTCAACAATTAATTGCCAACATTCCCCAATCCATGGAAGACCCCAGCATCCAGTATCAAAGATAAGAAAACCCATCTTTCCATCGATACGTTCCTGGCGTCGACCGCTGCGAATCGTCGAGACGCGCAGGTAGGGGACGTGATGACGATATACGTGGCATCTACTGACCAAAGGTGGGGGTGAACTCGCAGAGGAATCACAATAAGGGGGAGAATCATAGGGGGGGATGCTGAGCTACATGTGTACATCCCAGCTTCAACTACTCACCAGTCATGAGGGGAATACCATCAGGGGAAGGGATCCTCATCCCGGGTGGGAGGATGGCTCACCAGAGAGGGGGTCGATGGATCCGGAGGGTGGGGGAAATTGCGGGGGTGATGAAGAGAGAGAAGCATGGGGGCGGTGGCTGCTGCTCTCGCCGCCATCGCCATCCATCCCATCCTATAGTAAACCCAGCAGTCCCAATCCGTCTCTCTCTGTGTGTTAGTTAGAAACGTACCGGTGCTACTCCTTGCTGGTAGTAACACCGACATTTCTTGCCTTGCCATGCCCTAACACCGGTTTCTTCTTCCCTTATTCGTTCCTTATTCTTCTCTCTTCCTTTTTTATATTCTAATTCACCCCAAATATTCTTCCTCCCCATTCCATGATCAAGATTCAAGTAACAAAGTTTATCAAGTGAAGTGCAGTGGACTAAGAATTTAAAGAGAATATTATTAGCTTTTTTTTCTGAAAATGGGATTGAAATTTTAGAATGGATGGATTTTTTAAGAGTTTTGAAGATTGGATCTTCAGGTGATTGGTGAAGATCGAGTTGTAATTGTGGACCGGGAGGCTGTGCTGGTGCGTTCTGGAATTAGTGCGGGTTCATTGTCATCGTGCGAGCAAAGGATACATCTCGCGATACTCCTCTCTCCCTTGTCTCTTCTTGTCTCTTCTTGTCTCTCCTTGTCTCTTCTTGTCTCTCCTTGTCTCTCCCAATCAAGAAAGGAAGGTGGAATAAAGAAAGATCTCGTAGGTCTCTATTCCGATCACGGATGGACGCCCGCCGTCGGTGATAGTGAATCATTTTCTCTTCCCTCCGCATCCACGCAATTCTCAAGCAGCTTACAGCGCCTCAGTTTGCTTCCAAGCTCCAATTTGCAATATTCTCCACTTGGCAGACTGCAAGCTTCCTCCAATGATTGTGGGGGAGTATTATTCATTAATTATTCGTGGATATTGAAAAAGTGCACCTTGGAAGCAGGAGTTGTGATTGATGTTGGTGGACCGAAGTCGAGCTTAATGTTCGGGTTTGGTGCCGGTGCTGTTGACGTCGAGACCGTCGCCGTTGATAATAAATTTACCGTTGTGTCGCGCCACGAGAAAAAGCGCCAGGAGGCGCTATCTAGATCGCGAAGCGGCGACGCGTTACCATCACGCGCTCGAATTTCGTTGAGGTTCAAAAAAGAAGGGTCGCCGTGAGAACGGCGACGACGTCGTGGTTCACGACGAAGAATATTCAGATATGACATAGGATATCCGCTGAACGCTGCCAGCTACGAGAACGACGTCGTTTTGGACGCTGGAGGCGCGAAGCTGTAAGCTAGGAATCATAGCTCGCGCACGTGAATATGAGCATGACTTTCGTACGGAACGCGTTCAGAGGTGTGTGTATTTTTTTATATTAATCACTGAAACTTGCAACAAAAACCATAGCAAGAAGTCTCATTTTTCTATAAAATCCATGTGCCTGAAGTTCTGAACGTTCAAATGAACGAAATTTTTATTGGATTTCATTTAAAACTCAAATTTGTTCTAAAATATTGGTTTATTAATAAAGAAACTAATGTAATGATAAAAAACTCACGATTATTCCTTTTATTTTGTAGTTGGAACAATATTTTAAGATAAATTTGAGTTGAGAAAAAAATTTCGTTCATATGAACGTTCAAAACTTCAGGTACATTAAGGGTATTTGATACATAATGACGTCACGAATTACCGACCGATTTTTTATTTACATTCAGCGGGTTTATTAAAAGAGAAATGCACATATAATGCTGAAATTTTGGGAAATGATAAAGAATACATTTATGCATCAATGTCTGGTGCGTTTCAGTTTTCATTTTGAAAAAAACAATTTTCAAAAATAATTTTTTTTCAAAAATAAAAATAAACGCACCAGACATCGATTCCTTGATATATTCCTCATAATTTCCCAAAATTTCAGCATTATATTTGCAATTCGCTTTTAATAAACCCGCCGATTATAAATAAAAAATCGGTCGGTAATTCGTGACATCATTAAGTATCAAATACCCTTAAAATCCCCTAAACTTGATGTTTTTTGATAAAACTCTATATAGTATCTCAAAGAGACATCGTTTTAAACTCAAGTAAGTCACACTGAAAATAGTAATGTGTGATCATTGTTATTTATCAGTTCTTTCAGTTATCTATCAGAATGTATAAAAACAATGAAAATTGTTGTTGCTCTTCATTTCTTTCAGTTTTATGTTGGCAAAAATCCCGAAGTATCATTTTTTGATCCGAAATGAATCACAACTACACGGAGAAAAAAATCAACTTAATTTACAGAATTTTATTTAAATACTTATGCTCACTAGGGTGTCCTAAGAAAATTCAATGTTTTCTTTTTTAATGACGCACCCCCTAAACTTGTTCTGTTTGGTGAAAAAATAAATGCATATTTTTCTTTTCTTTTTAAAATAATTTTAAACTGTGGTCCTGGGGTCTTAAACTTCCTAAAATAATTAAAATAATTAATTAATGTTAATTTTCGTAAATATAATAATTGTTTGCCAGGGAATACCATGCGATCAGGGAAAAAATTTTACCAATATCATTTTTCTCCAATTACTAATAAAATATAACCTCGAACATCGTAGTTATATATTATTAATAATTGGAAAAAAATGAAATTAGTAAAATAAATATAATATTTTAACCTCTAAGAAGGGTAGTTTTTAATGCTGAGGGGTAGTACTGAGGGGTGCGTCATCAAGAAAAAAAACTTTGGTTTTTTTAGGACACCCTAATGCTCACAGAAAAAAAAAACTAAGAATAAAATTTGTCGGAAGTAATTTTCGAGAATTTAGAGGAATAATTCTTTATTCAAACAACTTCAAGTTATTTTTAAAAACATGTGTTGACATGGTAAAAACAAAAGAAAATTATCCCGATTTTTTGGTAAGATTTATCATTAAATTGATTTTTGTTGCAGGTACTTTTTACTCCAGAATTAGGATAAATTTTATCATTTGTTTTTTTTTGTGTTCTGTGTAAATCTTACAATTTTTTCAGTAAAATTAAAGGACATTTTTTTAAAGCAAATTATTTTTTACGTTTACAAGGTTTTGATCCGTTTCGGATCAAAAAATTATACTGTAGGATTGTCGTGACTAGCGGACCGGAAACAAAAATAAATTTTAAAAATAAAAAATGAATATTAATTCTTATTTTTGTAGAAATGTAAAAAAGTGTGTAATTTAATTTTTATTATAAGAAAAAAATGCTAATATGTTTATTTCGTGAGTAACTACGGGTTATCGAGAAAAAATTGTAAATAAAAAATGTAAAATTGGTCGGAAAAATAAAAAATTTGGCCGGGAAAAACTGGGGAAAACCCTGAAATTCCAAATTTCCTAATTGCTAGACAACCTGATTAAAATTATTTTGTGTATATTAAAGTGATTTAAATTTAGTATTATTTTTTTAAACAAATGTGGTATTCTGAATTTTCTGATAATTCATTTTTTTTCTATGCTTGCTTTAGTTAGAAAGACATAACCTCGGGTCCAGTGCTTGCAGCGCCACACTGAATTAAAATACTCATTTGAGAATTCGAATTTTATTTTTTTTTTAATAATTGTAAAAATCTCTTTAATTCGGAATTTTTCCCTCTTTTTCTGAAGTTTCACTTTTATAGAATATATGCAGATGTGAAAAATACTTATATGCTTATAAGGATATAAAATACTCTATGTATAAAAAATTCTTGAGCAGTATGCGACATTTGAAAATCATGTTTACATTGTGTTCTAAGTGCAGTTGTTGATTATTCACCAGATTAGTCAATGGAAATTGTATTGAGAAATCATGTGTAATTTTAGATTAACATTCTATAGGTCAAAAAAATAATAATTTCGTTTCACTTGATAAACTAAATTCTAAACAAAAACATGAAAATAAGCAAGGAGGCAGATAAAAGACATTACACAACATGTTTTTGAAACATATTTCTGGTACTCTATGTACATTGTACAATCCTATAATTATGCAATATTTATGCAGACTTTCAACCATTTGTTTCACCCATAAAAAAGTTTCTTTGTTTCAAATAAAATTTCTGTGAATCAAAAAAATCATTGCATACGTTCAAGAAACATTTCTTTGATTCAAAGAATTTTTTTAATTCAAAGAAACCTTTTTTGAATCAAGAAATCATTTATTTGAGTCAAAAAATGTTTCTTTCAATGCAAGAAATGTTTCTTTGAATAAAAAAAATTGGCAAACAAATGAATTCTTTAATTTATAGAAAATTTTTTAATGGTTGAATTTGCTTGTAAAGCAGTGTGCAATTATTATTCACTGAAGAAAGGGAGTAACGAGGGGTTAACTACTACTGAATTCAGGTGTACACTTGTCCTGAGTTCTTTTAAATTTCATCTTGTATTCTTTGAATTCTTTTTTTTTAAATTCACCCCTAATTTTTTAAATTCACCTTGAATTCTTTGAATTCACCTTGAATTCTTTAAATTCTTTTGAATTCACCGTGTATTCTTCTGAATTCATCTTGCATTCTTTGAATTATTTTTTTGAATTCTTTGAATTCTTGAAAATTAATCTTCAATTAATAATTGTATGTTCATTGTTCAAGAATCATAAAGTACAGCTAAAGTTATATATTTTGGCATTATACCATGTGAATTTCTGTATTTGAGCGAACATCTATAAATTTCAGAAATTTTACAATAATTGGCTCGTAAATAATATTAAATGTCAAAAGTTCAGGATATTGTACAGAAATTTATGTTGCATGTGTTGCAACATAATAACATTTAATGGAAAGTAGCTTGAAAATAGAAAAATTCAAAATTGATTTATTTTCTGAACCATTCTTGTGTTGATGCAATAGTTTTTTAAAATATTCAACGAAAATTTAAATTGATTTATTCATCTTTTTTACGTTTAGAATTAGAATTTAGTGAAAATTCATTCATCAATCTAAGTTTCTTTGATGATGGCTAGAGGACTAGAGCGCTAGAGGCTAGACGATTGTAACTTATGACAGATGCAATCCTCAAAAATTACAACTACCCTTACAGCATTATAATTATTGATCATATTTTACAATTGTAATTCTAATCAACAATGAATTTTAAACTTTATTTGATATTTTTCAATCCTCTTAATTTTAAAACATTCTTGATGCGTATATCGTCCGTATTCCATAAATATCGTTTCTTCAAAAGAATCATGAGGTAAACTCGAAAATATAAACTGGGATATGAATGGGTCTCATGAGTCTGGACATGAAAATCCCATCCGGAGGGATCTCTTGCAGATACAAGCACTGAGAACGTTTTTGTATCAGCACATGGACTGACATGGCCTGACATGAACTGACGCGCATTAATTTTTTCTTTATTCTGATATTCTACAAGTCTCTTGATTCTCCTTTAATATTATCGTTTCTCAAACAATAATTTAACATTAATAATCTAATAATAACTCTAACAAATTAAGCAATAAATCATATTAATAATATATTCTACAAGTCTCTTGATTCTCCTTTAATATTATGGTTTTTCAAACAATAAATTAACATTAATAATCTAATAATAACTCTAATAAATTCAGCAATAAATAATATTATGTCTTCAGACATTTATTAAACTGTTTTAAATACTTCTGAGTGAGTTTATAATTATACGAAGATTTTTATTATTATTGTTATTCTAACAAATGCACATTAGTTAATTTAACAAAACAGTTTAACGAAACAAAAGCATCTTTGAACATTTTAAACCTTTAAAAATTTCTTTGTAATTTAAATATAATTTATACAATAGAACACAATTTTCTTTTGTTTTATTTTTTAATTGTTTTAATCAGAGATTCGCAAATGTTCGCATCTGCTCTCGGTTTGCCATTGTGAATAAAAAGAGGCGCTAATTGTTGTCGCTGCGTGTACTCAAGTACTTACAATCGCTTTCACGCGCATATGTATAGGTACAATTATACATATAGTTTACGATCATATTAATGTCTGCTGCAAAAAATTGCCCTTTTAATTCCCCCGAGTTAAATTACTAAAAATGCAGAAAAATGCATGTTCATTTTTTCAGTTACTATGTACTTTTAAAACCACTATCTTCTCACGCCACTAAATAATGACAAAAATTTCAAACATCCAAAACAGATGGGTAGTAGAATGTATACCTTAAATAAATGGGTCTCATAAAATATTTTGTAGGATTTTTGCGGGATTTTATCGTGATCACTTTTAGGGGGACTTATATATTCTTCGGAGTTGGAATTATTATTTGCAAAAGGTATTGAGGCGCAAAGACCGGTCGAAACTCGTGCTACCACAAAGGGCACAAAATGGCAGGTGTATAAGAGGATTATACTGGCTTAGAGCTTTTGAATTTACATGCTTTTGTTGTTAGTCTATAAGGTTTAATGATGAGTGAAAGGTATTTATTGACCAATATTGTTGTGATTGTTAAGATCAATAATTGTGGTTATTACCTCAATTTTATTGCATATTCATTTATATCGAAACGAACACAGTAAAACGTATCCTTTCATTTAAGATTTATAATTTAAATAATTTGGAAAGTTCGCCGAAAACATTTGGCGAAATTATTTTGAAACAAAAATTGTTTTTCAAAATTAAGTGTTTCCTCGAAATTGGCGAGCATTTTTATTGCAAAATCTAATGCAACCTAGGTGGTGCCTTGTCCTTTTCTAAAGTTTCTTTCTGCTTTGATAGCGTATCGCACTCTCACCTGGATTATACTCAGCAATTTTATTCGTTCGTTTTACTTAAAAATACAGATTAATTACAATTACAGATTTTGCGCTGTTTTGATTAGTCTTATTTATGATAACATCGATGTTGTCTTCTCTAGTTAGCAGCAAATGCACCAAAAATTAGTAATAAACGAAAATATCTCAGGTCATCATGTGTAATCACGCCATCAACCACCTGGGCTTCAAGGTGATCACAATCTAATTTAAAAAACAACCTTTCGCTCAATATAGAAATTGAAGCGTACCTGATATCGATGCCCACATTCCCATGCATATTCCTTATTATTTTCTAAATTTTCAGCCCTATATTTACATTTCTCTAATAATAAACTCGCTGAATATAAAGAATTCCATAGCTTTATATTCAGGCAATGTGTTACATTATGAATTCATGTTATGCGAATGCGAGCTTTAACGCCCTTTTAAAATAATTTAAAATGATCAGATTGATCTTTTATTTTACAAAATAAAATTTGAACCGCAGTTGACATCAATGCTCCGTTATATCTTTTATCATTTCCCAAAACTTCAGATCGATACATTAATTATTTTAATAATAAGTCTACCGAATATAAAACCAGGTAAAACGTGTATCATAGTCGTCATAATGGAATTAGCGATCATATTTAAAAAATTACATTCGGTGGACTTATAATTAAAGTAATGAATAAATCAATTTTTAATTTTGGAAAACGATAAAAGACAACGGAGCATTGATGTCAAATGCGCTAAAAATTTTATTTTGTAAAATAAGTTCAATTTCGTCATTTTTAATTATTTTAAAAGGGCGTCGGAATTCTCATTCGCATAACATGAATTCATAATGTAACACATTCCCTGAATATAAAGATATGGAATTCTTTATATTCAGCGGGTTTATTATTAGAGAAATGCAAATATAGTGCTGAAAATTCATAAAATAATAAGGAATATATGTGGGCATCGATGTCTGGTGCGCTTCAATTTCTATATTGAACGGAAGGTTGTTTTTTAACCCTTTAACGCCCTTTGGGATACTATTTTCCCACCGGGTCTCTCAAATCACAGTGGAATAATATCTTTCCAGGGTCTCTTAAGAAAGCAAACGACCAATTTTTGTAAAGTTTTGAAGTTTCTCGGTTTTTTGCGCGTTAAAGGGTTAAATAAGATTTTGATCACCTTGAAGCCCAGGTGGTTGATGGCGTGATTGCACATAATGACCTGAGATATTTTCGTTTATTACGAATTTTTGGTTATCATAAATAAGGCTAATAAAAATATGCGCAATATCGTATTTGTAATTAAAACGAAGGAATAAAATCGCTGAGTATAATCGAGGTGAGAGTGCGATGCTGTCAAAGCAGAAAAGAACTGTCAAAGCAGAAAAGAACTGTCAAAGCAGAAAAGAACTGTCAAAGCAGAAAAGAACTGTCGAAGCAGAAAAGAACTGTCAAAGCAGAAAAGAACTGTCGAAGTCGAAAAGAACTGTCAAAACAGAAAAGAACTGTCGAAGCAGAAAAGAACTGTCAAAATAGAAAAGAACTGTCAAAGCAGAAAAGAACTTTAGAAAAAAACAAGGGCGCCACCTAGGTTGCATTAGATTTTTGTAATAAAAATGCTTGCTACACTAAATTTTGAAAAACGATTTTTTTTCAAAATAAAAACTAAAACACCAGACATCGATGTCTCAGTATATTCTTCATCATTTCCCAAAATTGCAGTGCTATATTTGTATTTCTCTAATAATACACCCGCTGAATATGAATAAGGAATGGTCGTTATGTATCAAATGCCCTTAATTCTTTCACAATGAAATTAACAGCATGAAGTTATCGCAATATAAAAGATTAATATCAAGATTAATATAAATTAATTCAAGTATCAATTAATATTTATTATAAAAAATAAAACTGAATATAAAAGAAACACAATTTTTCTGTAAGACATAAACATAGACAAAATTGAATTATACTGAAGAAAATTATTCACATTATTAATTAACAAGAAATAGAAGAATTTGGAATTAGTCTACATCTACAATATTATAATTATTTCTACAATAGAAAAATCCTTCTCTAAAATTATTACATATTCTAAAATAAAATTACGATTACGTCATACTTTCTGTTTTAAAATGGAGATTGCTCCCGGACTTTAAACTTTAAACGTTTGATACAATATACCTTGAACACCATGAGTCATTAGTTAGTGTTCGTAGAAATGTTGTCTGAACTGAATATTCGGCACACCTTTACGTAGGTCACATGAGCGGGTCAGTAATTCAAATACCATAACAAATGGCATAAGCAGGTATAATATTACAACAGGAAGGTTAAAATGCAGCCAAATGATATTCTTGCATGGTCGGCATTTGTTCAAGCCAACTTGAAACAAAGTAGTTCTGGGTATTCAGAAATTCTCAGGTCCTTGCCACCAGGTACGATATTTCAGGCGTTCGAACACGATACTATTTATAAATTGTTATTTTTATTTCCAGGGGGCTTATTATAAAAAGAAAAATTAAAAATTGTACCTTTATATTGTATTCGTGTAACAAATGTAATATAAATAACTTGCTCCCATATATAAAAAAATGTTAACAATTTTGTAGCGTATAATTAACCCTAACGCGCAAAAAACCGAGAAACTTCAAAACTTTACAAAAATTGGTCATTTGCTTTCTTAAGAGACCCTGGAAAGATATTATCCCACTGTGTTTTTAAAGACCCGGTGGGAAAATAGTATCCCAAAGGATGTTAAAGGGTTTAATGAAATGTAGGATATTAAATTAACTCAGTAAAGTAATTATAATAAAATTGTGATTTATTAACTAATTACTGTGAAAACGAAAGATAATATTTAACCCGATTCTGGGATGAAAATTACATGCAGAAAAAATTGTTCCGAATATTGGGATAGGATATATTTTGAAAGACGTGAACTTAAAGAAAGTTATTTTATCTGCAAATAATTTTATTCTTAATTTTTTCAGTGATTAACGAAGTAGAATATTTAGATATATAAAAATTTTAAAGGACAATGAAACAAAAACTCTAATAATCTATTAGTGACTGCACTCAACATAATTGTTTGATATACGTGCACTGTTTGTATTCAGCAATTCGCTGATAGATCCAGTATAACCCGAAAGTTCAAGCCTGACGTTGCATTTAACTATCGGCAACGTGATAATGCGTCGAGAACAATCTAAATGGTTATTACACTGTTTAGTGTTTACCGTTTCGGTTTAATCTCGTCGGACACGTTTCCATGGAATTTCAGCTTAATCCTTATTATTGTATTTTTGTAACTTTTGACCTAGACTTTTCCTGTAATTCCGAATCTTCAGCTCCCTTATCGTCCATTTTACTTGCTGACTCAGAACTATGTAAATATATTTGTCAGAAATGAGTAAAGCAAAATCATTATATCAATATAATCTGTATCTGTAAAATACAAAGTAAACAAAACATGTAAAATTCACTGGAGTTAAGGAGGTTCATCAGGGCTTAAAAGGTTCTTAAAAAATAATTAATTATCATCTTAAAATATATTAGTAATATCAATTTTTAAATGAACAAGATGAGTCCTCATTGATTAAAGTCTGATCATTTTTAAAGGGCGTAAACTTAAAACACTGCATAAAACTTTGATCCACTATAATTTTTATTGAAAATGACATTCTTTATGTTTTCAATTTTTTCTACTAAAGTGAACATTTTTCTCTCAGAATACGTGTTACGTATAATATATAATTATATATTATATATAAATGACATTCTTTATGTTTTCAATTTTTTCTACTAAAGTGAACATTTTTCTCTT
>JBAGKK010007997.1:0-12230 GCA_037177015.1 Euceroptres primus | reverse complement strand
TATATAAGAATCCCGCGTTTCACGCTCGGTTTGACTCAAAAGTTAAATTTTCAATATTCCAATACCGTTTTCTAAATTTAATAAACAAACTTTTTCTACTACGAAAAAATGCTCAAAATAGAATTTGTAAGTCTTGTTATAAGCAACAATTTTGGTTTATTAACTTCGTATCTTGCGTTTCATGTCTCAAAATTTGAATTCTAGATTTTTCAAGAAAATTCAAAAAGTTATGACAATCTTGTAGGGCTTTCAAAAAACAACGTTTTTCTTCTTTTGACTTTCTTTCATGCTGTGCGTTGCTTGGCTTAAAATTTTCATTTTCGTTTGTCTTTTTTAAATTTTGTAAATTTAGTATAATTTTGTAATTTTGTAAATGTACTTTGATAATTTTCTTTTTATCGAAAAAAGTCAGAGGGATGAATTGTTCGAATTTTGTGAGTACTACAAATAGCCGTACATAGAATTTTGAAATCTTAAAAATTTTTAAAAAATCTTTAAAATTTTTAAAAAAAGTGGTCCCAAAAATTTTGAAAATACTCTAACTTTTTGAATTTTTATCCAAAATGGCTAGCTAACGAACTCATCCTTTCTTTTGAAACCCTTATAAAGTGTGCCAAAGCGCAATCCAACCCGATAATTCTGTCGAAAGTTATCGTGTTCACAGACAACAACAACAACAATAACGACAACAGACAGACACCGACGTAAAAACTATTTTTTCTGCCTCAGGGGGCTTCAAAACATCGACATTTGATGGAATCTGCGAAAGTCATTTTTCACATAAAACCAATAGCTTCTCATTGATGATGAGAAAGTAAAAATACTTCTATCAAAGACAATTTTATTAGAGTTTGAAAATCGCTTTGTTTAGAAATGATTAATTAAAATGCATGAAAGCATTCCTGTGCAGCAATCACTTCACTCAAAAAAATTTCTGATTAAACTAACCAGAATTCTGGTTAAATATGCCCTTACTATTTTTTCTGGTTAAAGTAATCAGAATTCTTATTGTTTTAATCAGAATTTCTGGTCAGTTTAACCAGAATTCTGGTTACTCTAATCAGAAAAAATAGTAAGGGCATATTTAACCAAAATTCTGGTTAATTTAACCAGACATTTTTTTGAGTGTTGGATTGAGTTCAGGAACTTAATAGTCAGCTCATTTTGTTTTTAAATATTGTTTGTTTTAAAATATTCTTTACCAATAGTGGTTAATTCTTAGGTTGAGTGATCAAACTGAATATCTGTAATATTGCATTTTTGTTTTTTCGCTGATTAGACTTCGAGAACAAAGAAATACTTAACACATTTTGGAAAGATTTTAATTTGAATATTCCATAGATAAAACTTTACAACTTTCTGGGAAGGACACTTATGAAGAATATATGAACATGAATTAATTAACAACAGATCGTCATTAATTGTACTTGGACATTAGGTACAGTTTCGAATTTTAATCTCCACTCGGCTATTCATTTTCAAGTACTTCACCTAGTGCTTCGTACCGGAGGTTAAGACTTAACGGTCGGTTAAACTGAACTGACGGATTAAAAGTAGTACGGTCCGATGCAGCCCGGGAAAGGGATGGTAAGAAGAGCCCCTTGGAACGTGATTAAACGGATTTTATGTCAGTTTTAAAATAGGCCATAACCCTGCCTTGGAGCTTACACCCCGCTCCCAGTTTGTATTCCCATCGCGAAACCATTAAAGTACTATATAGCTAACAAAGCTTCGTGAGCCTCGACTTGCCTAGCTCCTAATATAATACAACTCTGCAATTTTTAAGTTTCACTTCCTCCTTATAGTACATCCAGCATGCTGTTTCTCATACGTTCATGTTCGTTGAATAAAACTTTGCATCAAAGAGGTAACTTTAATTAAGTCTGTTTTCAAAACGTTAATTATTAATTTAATTAGGAATTTCTTTTTACCCAAGAAGTTTCAGAGAACGTTTTAATTGCAAACACTTTGTTCCTTGCTATATATTGTAATAAAAATTCAAGGAGAATCAGTGCATACGAAGAAAATATCATGGTTATGAAAATCTTGAAAATGAAGTTTTCGAGAATTGTATGTAATGAGTTATGAGGAAAAAGAGCTTCGATAATTTTTTGAGTTTATAGTCCAGTAGAATAAAAAATTCAACGTGTTGTTCTTTTGCAAAATACCAAACAAAGTGGAATTGATAGAAAATGGTACACTGATTAAAAAATGTACTTACGCGTGAGCGAATTTTTCCGGGGTTTTTAGTTATTAAACAAATACACGAAAAATTTTGATCCAGCTTTTTTATATTTGTTATAAGTTAGAAATGCTCCAATTTGATACACAGGTAGAATGGTCTTTTTTTCAAGACAAAATCTATAACTTTCATGACAAATTTTTTTTATGATTGTTTATTGCTTAATTTTTTTAACCTTTAGAGGGCCGGAAATTTGGGAGGAAAATCACTTCAGAAAATTGGCCCAAAAGGTATCTTATATCATTGATTGATCATAGACAAAGTCTCGATCAGGGGGTCAGTCAATATATTGGCCTTCCGGCCCTCTAAAGGTTAAATAAACGCGAAAAAACGCAAAAAATGTGCGATTTTCAAACAAATTTATTTATTACTGAATGTTTATAAATAGTTACAAACATGCATGAATTTTGAAGTTTATGCCTTTCCAAAAAAAATGAGCCGTATAACTTTCAATTCGGTCTGAAAGTTTTTGCAAAATTGCATTTTGTACTAAATGTCACATAGGTATTAATCGACTTTGAAGTCGACGCAAGGTCAAAGTTTTTACCCGCAATTTACCAAATCGCCGTCAATCGAAAGGGTAAAACATAAACTTTCATTTGCATGCTTGTGGCTTATAAAACTTTTCATTATTTATAACCATTACAGCGGTTTTAAAAAAGGTATAAAATCTGTTTAGTTGCAAAATTAATATCTCCGCGGTTTTTTATTATAGGAACATGCGGTTTGCATGTTTGCAAAAGGTTGAAGAAACTTTTATTTGAAAAAAATCTGTCTAGCGACATTTGGGACCAAGATATGGCCCATTTTGTGTTTTTTCTTTAGTGGTGATTGTGACCTTCAATTTGGTGATAAAGAAATATAAAAAATCGCAAATTAATCTTAAAACCTTCAACTTTTATTTTCTCAAGACGAGCAAGTGGTCAGACCCAATTTTAATAGTTAAAAAATTAAAAAACAATATTACTTTTGATGCGCGAGTATTGAAAATTGGGGGCCTGACAAAAAGTGATCGGTTTCTGTAGAAAGACTGAAACTGTATCTCTCGGAAAAAATAGCAATAAATCATTTATTTTTGTACTTAGAACGGTCACTCGACCACTTTTTTCGATTGCTTTTATTATTCTAAATCAGAATCCGACATTATTTTTTAGCTATTATGCAAACTTCAAAAGTTGTAAATAAACAGTAAATTATTGTCTTTTTTATAATACAAAATTAGTTTTTTAATTTCTTTTTTTCTTGCTCAGCTTTAAAAAATGAATAGAGAATAAAGTATTTTGAACAATTTTAAGCTGCAAAATAAGTAAGTTTTAATTAAACAATCATTTTTTAAACAAATTATCAAATTTCATTCTTCTGACCTGAAAAAAGTTTCTTAAGGTTTTTTGAGCCATTATAAAGACAAAATGTCTCTTGTCATTTTTTGCAAAAGTTAATAGTTTTTAAGAATAATGCAACTAAAGGTTACAAAATACGCGAGTGAAATTTCAAGCCTACCAAAAATTGATCGGTCGAGACTGAAACATAATATAATTGTTAAAAGCACTTTACTCTCTACTCATTCTTAAAATTAAAGCAAGAAAAAGATAAATTAGATAAGTAATTTTGCAATATAAAAAAGAGAATAATGTATTGTTTATTTATAACTTTTGAAATTTGCATAATAGCTAAAAAATAATGTCGGATTCTGATTTAGAATGATAAAAGCAGTCGAAAAAAGTGGTCGAATGACCGTTCTAAGTACAAAAATAAGTGATTTATTGCTATTTTTTCCGAGAGATACAGTTTTAGTCTCGACCGATCACTTTTTGTCAAGCCCTCATTTTCAATGCTCGCGCACCAAAAGTAATATTGTTTTTCAATTTTTTAACTATTAAAATTGGGTCTCATCACTTACTTGCCTTGAGAAAATAAAAGTTGAAGGTTTTAAAAATAATTTGCGATTTTTTATATTTCTCTATCACCAAATTGAAGGGCACAATCACCACTAAAAAGAAAAACACAAAATGGGCCATATCCTGATCCCAAATGTGGCTAGACAGATTTTTTTAAATAAACGATTTATCAAGCCCTTTTCAAATATGCAAACCGCTTATTTTTATCATAAAAAACCACAGAGATATTAATTTCGCAACTAAGCAGATTTTATACCTTTTTTAAAACCTCTGTAACAGTTATAAATAATGAAAAGTTATGCAAGCAACAAGCATGCAAATGAAATTTTATGTTTTACCTTTTCGATTGGCGGTGATTTGGTTAATTGCGGATAAAAACTTTGACCTTGCGTCGACTTCAAAGTCGATTACTACTTATGTGGCATTTATCAGACCGAATTGAAAGTTATACGGCTCATTATTTTTGGAAAGGCATAAACTTAAAAATTCATGCATGTTTGTTACTATTTATAAACCTTTAGTAATAAATAAATTTCTTTGAAAATCTCACATTTCTGGCGTTCTTTCGCGTTTATTTTAAAAAATTAAGCAATAAACAATCATAAAAAAATTTTCTCATGAAAGTTATAGATTTTTGTCTTGAGAAAAAAAATTTCATTGTACCTGTGTACCAAATTGCACTATTTCTAAGTTATAACAGATATAAAAAAGCTCGATCAAAATTTTTCGTGTATTTGTTTAATAACTAAAAACTTCGGAAAAATTCACTTACGCGTAAGTATATTTCTTAATCAGTGTACCATTTTCTATCAATACCACTTGGTTTGGTATTTTATAGAAGAATAACACGTAACTCAAACTTTTTTTCTTAATTCTATTGGACTATTAGTCATTTTGAGGAAAATAAAAGATAAAATTTACTTTATAATTTCATAATAATTAATTAAAAACACCACTGAAAGCAATACTGAAAAGGACGGCTTGGAATTATTTTCCTTGATTTTAAACTTTGCTGTACGGATTGAACATCCTTAAAGACTGCATTTATTTAAAAATTAAGGATATCTGTTACGACTAGATTAAAATACTCTCCAGAGTTTAGTTCGGCTGGATTCTACATTAAAAATAATTAAACTTTTTGGTGCATCAGTCGGGGAATCAAATCCAATGAGATCAAAAAGAATCGTTATTCTAAATCGTGTAAGAAATTGAAATTTTGAAACTATATGATAATAATAATTTGAAAATTCTGATCATTAAAAGAAATTTTTTCCAAAGTTAGAGGCACAAAAGAGATAATGGGACTGCCAGTTATATTTAGGACTGCCACTTATATTTACATAATTTGAGTATGATTTATTTATTAATATCATTACTTAGTAAAAATGTATTTATTTAAACTTTAAATTTGCTTTTAGAGTAATCTGTGGATTAGGTAATTTTGATTTTACGAGGAGCCATTGGCAGCGCACATTTAGTCTCATTCTATGGTGGTGTTAGTGGGAGAATTGATCCATTTGAGAAGGAATTTTAACAGTGCCATATGTGAAAAGGGTATGGGCGTATAGCGATCTTCAAAGCCAGAGTACAGGTCGTTTGGAATTCTCGAAAACGAGGATGGAATCAGGGAGTTAGTGTTCATAATAATAATAATAATCGGTAACGACAGAGCCCGGTAAAGGTTACGAGTGCTAACCTAATAACTTATCATATGCAGTGGTTTCATAATGCTCATTGCACCATGCAAATTTTGGCCACAATGCACTGCTCGAGAACTAAAGTCGCTCTTGCACATCAGGCTTAACACATTAACATACATAAGGCGCTCGGGTGCTGTACATTACAAAGTCTAATAAGTACAATGTACTTGTGGTACCCATCGAGGTCACCTTAACGCCAAACCGCGACTCTAAACTAATTTCTTCCAACCATAAAATCCCTTCTTATTTACAAACTACATCATGTGTTTAAAACATTTTACATAAAAACATATTTTTAGATTAACAATTGGGAACCTGCATTTTTTTAAAGATTGTTTTTTACGATTTGTTTTCCGAGAGCAGAAGTTTTTTCGAAGATTTTATCAAATTAGGACATTTTTGAATATCTCTTTCTAATCTCCGACAATTTGAAAATTAAAAGTCTTTGAATTCCAAATTTGATTTAAGTTAGAATAGTTTGAAGGCGTTTCAATTTTTATAATTTTTCCTTTCCTAACCTTAGGCGCTTTAAAATCTAGAAATTTTCCTAATCCAAACATTTTGAAAATTCAAGGGTTATTATTATTAAAAATTGTAGACGTTCTGTAGTTGTTGGATTAGTAAATAAATTGGTAAATAAAATCTTTCTTCTGGCTTCTGAAATACGTTTCGAAGTTGTGATTTAAGTCGAGTAACGCGGAATGATGAAGGAGAGAAAAAGATAGAAACAGGAGAAGAAAGAGAAGAGGGTTTTGGGGAGGGGTATTATCCTGGATCTGAGGTACGAAAAGGGAGTTAAACTTTACAAAAAAACAAAGATTAACCTTTTGTCTAGTGCTGGGCTATGGCGTCCCTTTGTCCGGGTTGAGCACTCTGTCGCGACACCCAGTTTTTGTCCGGGTTGTCCCGTTTCTCTCTTTCTGCGCCACCCTCCATCCCGACATACCCCTTTACCACTTCAACTAACCACGGCAAGCAGGCTCGCGTCCAGGCGTACTAGAAAGTTAAATCCTACAATTCTCTGATGGTACCAACTTGAAATATTCTAACTGGACAGCGAGAAATACCACCAGTCCCTAAATTCCGAGGAAAAATCCACTTCGCAAATGAACTTTTGGATTTAAACTCCCCCACAAAATATCCAACGTCATTTATTTAATTCGTTGCATTCTTTAGTAATTTTAATTAGTGAAAGAAATTCTTTTACTAATTAAAATTAGGATTTGAGAGAATATGTATATTTCTTTAGTAATTAACTAAAATAAAAATTTTCATTTAAATCTCAACATTAGAGAGAAACAAATACTTTACTGCTCGTGATTTTCCAAATTGAAAATATGTACGAATAAAACTGATAAAAAGAGGGAGTAGAAATATACTTTTGCAGCTTCAAAGAATGGTAGATGTTTTCTAATGAAATTAAAGGAGAGAAGAGAAGAGCAACGTGGAATATTTTAAAAGAGTTAAGAATGGCTTTCAGTATTTCTTTCTTTGGCGTCACTTAGAAATTCAATTGACTCTAAGTAAATTACGAACCGAACTAAGATCTGGAGAGTGTAAAGCGCGCAGTTGGTCTGACCTCAAGGCGAGGCATTTCACTGCTACTTAACGTTCAATATGTTCCACTTAGTGCTGACCCAACTCTGCCTTTACTACTCGTCTCTCTGGCAACGCTTGACTTACAAAGTTAAATTAGCCCTTTCAAAGGAAACGTCCTTCTGAATAAAAAAAAAAAGATTTTTCATTTCATTTTCCTCTTTTCAGTGTTTTATAAACAAACAACGAAGACACTTTGTATGCTGCATTTTTAAAGACCTTACGAAATTAAATAAAACTGATAAATGATATGAATTCTAACGGTAGCAAAGAAATAGTGCACCGAGAAAAAAAACTAGTAAAATTAATTTGCTCAATGGTTGGCCAGAGGGATTACTAGTTTTTTTGGTTAAGTTAACTAAAAATCTAGCTGATTTAACTAGTCTTTTAGTTAATTTTACTAGAATTAACAAGTTATCCCACTTTTTTTCGGTGCACTATGAAAATTAGATTTATTCTTAATAAATTTATATTTTAAACTCTTTCAGAATGTCTGGACATATAGGGGGATTTCTACTGAATATGTTATTCACTTTTGAAGAGAGAAAGGAAACAATCTCTATTTTCTATTTGGAACACACGGATAATGTTACATAATCAACAGATCAACATATTTATAAAAACCGCTGCCAAGTAGTTTGGGTGTTTCAACGTTGGGGCCTACCTTAATTGTGCTTCCTCATATTGAGTCATTAAATAAATTTGCTTCCTCACAAAGGAAGAAATAATTATCTCGATTGTATATAGCAATATCAATGAAAATTTTACTGTGAAAATTATTTCACATAATTTACTAATAAATTATTTAATAAATCCCAAAATTGTAAACCTTTTTGATGCAAACGTAAAAACCATAATTTTATCTATTATAATTATAGTTGGTCATGAAAGGTTTTGTAAGAGGTCAATCAATTCAAGGGAATAAATTCCTTCCGGTCAAAAGGAATAAATTATATACTTACAATATTGCTATATTCCTAAAATTAAAAAAACTTGTTCGCATAAAAACGTAAGAAATTTTTGTAATTTTATCTATTATAAATATAGTTGGTCATAAAGGGTTTTAAAATAGGACAATAGATTCGTCTCGCCAAAGGAAATAAATTTGGTACTTACACTATTGCTATATTCCCAAAATTGAAAAAAGGTTTCACTTATAAACAAAAAAATCCAAAATTAAAAAATTTTAGATGAGGCCTTTTTTTGATTGAAGAAGATTACAGATATTTATTGATTTTTATCAATTGAACACCACCCCATATTTTTAAAAAATTATGCATTGAAAGTCTTTTATTACTTAAAAAACAGTGATAAAAATTATTGAAAATTGCGAATTTTTCAAAACTTTTTGTATATCCAAATATTTAATCAATCAACCTCAACTTTTTTGGGTAGAAAAAGGTGCATTTCAGTACAACCACCAAATCTAGAGCATGTTTTCTTGTCTATAACTAAAATTGAAAAAAAATAACAATTAAAACGATTTTTGAAAAAAAATTTTTTTTAAATATTCCTTTTGATTTGATCCGGCTAAAAAATTTACAAATTTGGGACACTACATCAGACTACAATTCCTCCGAATTTCGTGACTCTAGCTCAAATTGTTTGCAAGATATTTTTAGAAATGTATTTTGGACGTACACACGTTCACACACACACACGGACATTTTTTAAAACCTCATTTTCGGATTCCTGAGGTCGAATTTGGTCGAGAAATGTCAAAAAATGAAACTCGAAAATTTTCATCGTTACAAAGCTTCCTTTGTGAGGAAGCAATCAAGGAAAAATTATATACAAGATTCATCCTTGATTCAACGATTATTACTATTTATGAGCCCTTTAATACCATGGAATGGCATATCTATCCATATAATATGATATTTAAAATCTTCGAATTCGATAAATTGAGTCGTTGAAACAACATTAATTATTATACAAATTGAATGTTGCCGCAATTCAAATTTCAAATAATGTAGGTGAAAGTTGCCCAAGACGGGTCCCCTTCCATATTTTCCAAAAATTTTCGACTTTAAGGAACTTCAGAAGCAAAAGCAATTACTGACATCATAGTTTCATGTTTGCTTTACAAAGGTCATATGCTTAAAAGTTCAAAAAATGTTTAAAAGGCAATAAATTTCGATGATTTCTTCCGTCTTAGGACACACAGTGTCCTAAGACGGGCCCCTTTTGAAAATCAAAAGAACTATGTAATTAAGCTCTAGATATTGATAAATTTTATTCGTAGCGTACTGTTTGTACATTTATGACATATCATCCTTGAAAAATGGCGTATATATTTTGTACATTTATGACATATTATCCATGAAAAATTCATTATAAAACGTAAAATAAACATTAAATAAGGTCTAACAGAAAATCAGTATTAACAAAAATCACGAACTTAATATTTATAAAAAGTTGTAAAATGACAAACGATCATGATCATTATCATGATCATGATCAATGATCATCGTAGATCAATAATTTACTGATATAAAGTGAATAAACAACACATTTTTAAAAATTTCTTGTTCATGATCAAAAAGCACCAAAGAGGTTAGGAGAGGTATAATTATGGCGGAAAATTTAAATATCTGACATATTTTCGATGTAACATCGGTAATTCATAGATAAAGCAGATTACGCTTTTATCAGCAGTTTTCTAGCCTAACCGGGGCCCGTCTTAAGAATTTCGCATGTTTACAATTTTTTAAATATTTTTGTTAAACGGCATTAAAATTAATAAAATGTAAGTAATAGTTACAAAGTTTACAACATTATCTATCAAAAAAAACTTATTCCTTCAAATCATTAGAAATTATTAAATCACAACCACTTAAAGCAGGTAAAAGTTCGTTCTCTAATGTACAAAAATAATTTTTCCTTTCTATTTTCTTTAATTTACTTCCAATGCAAACAAAAAGCACTTTCAAAATAACTAGAATTCTGAGGAGCATGTATCTTCATACATAAGTGATGAATATAATGTTTTCATACAAAAATATTAAGGGTGGCCCGTCTTAGGAGGTAGCCTGTCTTAGGCAAATTTCCCCTACTCGCATTTAAAGTACATGTCAAACAGTTTAAATTTTGTGTATTCCTATCTCATAATAATGTATTAGATTTGTTTTCAGAAATTTTTATCAAGTTCTGAGGATCCGGAAAATATTAAAAAGAGTATTGCAAAAAATTAAATTGAATTTGCGAAAATGTAGCGACTGTTCATTGGTTCCTATCAAAATAGCGACCCTAGTCGCTTCTCTTGACAACATTTGGGCAAAAAAGAGAAACAAAATAAAGATTCCCTCGCGAAAAACAGGTGAAATACTGCAGAGAAAACCGAACAGTCTTCATAAATCCAGAACGTAAATCAGTCTTTATGGAGTTCCCTCTGGGCTGCAGAGGCTATTTGGAGCATAGTTTGTACATAAATGTGTAGGCGTGTGAATATAGCATGCAGCACATATGGTGGTGGTGGTCCCTAGGTGAGCACTTTCTACACATTTACCGTCTATTCTATCGTAATGCAGCAACTTAGAGTTAATCGAGAGGAACTCGTTATAGTATCGCAAAAGGTAATTGACTTCATGTCGATGTTAGGCTATTTTCTTTCTCCATTCTTTCGCTGAATTTATCTTTAAACCAAAATTCTTTAAATTATCCGTTGCTTATGATTTGCATAAAAAATTTAATAATTTATTTTTTAAATAATATAACTACTAGGTATTTTAAAGCATATTTCAGTCCGCTTAAAATATTGTATTTCTTCTGAAAAACGTGTATGTCGCATACTTCATCTTTCACATCTTCTAAAAAAATTGATCGATCGATAGATTTTCAATATCATTTTTACATTTCAAATAAATATAAGTGTTCGAACTCGTGTCAAAATGTTGACATATTTTTAGGATCTATGCAGTGAAGCTCAACCATAAATAGTTATTTAATAATTTTAAACTTAGCAACAACATCCTGAAATCCAGAGTCCTGCATGGGCGGAGTGAAATTGTAATTTCTCGGCTTCTATTAAAAATTTTTTTTCAATTAAATGCTCATTTTGAAGGGTTTTTTAGTGCCTTTAAATAAACTAAAACCCGAATATCCAAAATAATAAACAAAAAAAGTTATTTCGAAAAATGTGCGTGAAACTGTAACGTAACCAACGAAAGAATTGCCCATATGAATTCATTTCCAGGATGAATGTTTGGGCTTGAGTCTTAAACTATTTCTACACTGAACCTTAGTTCCACTAAATCGACTACTGTATTTGTTGGACCAATTTTAATGGACGGAGAGCTAGCGACAAAAATTTAACGTGATAAGGTGCAAGGATAATTTATGCCTAAAATGTTAGAATTGTTCTAAATTAAGCTAAAGCTCGATTGGCAAAAGTTAGATTGTGGTCTAAAAACGTGGGTGGAAGATTAAATATGCGGAGTTTGAAGGAAACAAACGTGACAAGGTACAAGGCTGAAAATTGGTATTTACACTGTTTTTGTAAATATAATGAAGGAAAAAAATTGGCAGTAGCGTAGGTGGAAACTAAAGGGTCGGCAGAAGTCATCAAAGTTAAAAAAAATTACTGAAAAATACGTGATAAGGTACACTTCTGCCAGTTTGCATATTTACTTTTTAGGTAATGTACTGTATGTGAATTGGTAGAAGTGAAAATGGAGAATTAATACTGAAAAAGTTAAAAAATGTATGTGACGCTCGGTGTATAGAAATTATAGAAATAATAATATAATAATATAATTTTTATAATTAAATATTATAATTCTTCCAATTATTAAA
>JBAGKK010007986.1:0-12232 GCA_037177015.1 Euceroptres primus | reverse complement strand
TGTTGAAAGCAGTAACTCGAAGATATAAATATATATATATATATATATATATATATATATATATATATATATCATATTTATATCGACATGGAAGTGATTCAAAAAATCATTCAAATTTTGAAGTTGATAAAACGTTAAGAGTTTCATTATTTAATGAATCCAGTATATTTCTTTAAATTTGCCCAAAAAGAAGAGATAACAACTTTTGTAAACAATTTTTATTGTTTAAAATCTTTTTGTAAACTATTTCAAGAGATTGTAAAAAAAAGCTACTAAACTAAAAATAATTTTAGGGACTTGATAAAATTCGAAATATGTTTTCTGATTTATGAAAGGATCTTCTTTACGTGTAGGTTTACACTGGTAACCTCCTGATAATCTTAGTTTTGGCTTTAGGGTCAGAATAAATAATTGAATTAATTTTTAATTGCAAATGGACAGCAATGACAAAACACGCATGGAAAGATGACCATCGTTTTGATTTTAAAAACAAAACTATTTTAGAAGAAAACAGAATATTATAGCAAAAAAATGATTTTAGAAATGGCTCATATAGTCAGTAATTCGTCAGCAATCAATCAAAGGACAGACACTGAGAACTTGTCAACATTTTATTTCCGTCTTTTAGAAAACGGCAAATTTTAAGCTTCAGCATAAAAGACAAGATACATTATTATCATTAAGCAATTTCTTCCTCTCTTTCCTTTTCTTCACACTCCTTATCTCTTAAAAAATAATTTTCCTTTTTTTTGAAAAATTCTTTTCTAAGGGAAAACATTGTTGTTAACAGAAAAGAAAAATAATAAAAGGGAATTTTTCGTAAAAATTTTTTAATTTCACAAAAAATTTTTTCCAATTATAACATAATTAAAAATAAGAATTGTTAGTAAAATAAAATTAAAATCGACAACAAATAACTTCCCTTTAACAGTATATGTATCGAAGAGTGGTTTTTCTCACGTTTATAGCCCTCCCTTCCTGTCCAATACGCCAACTTACTCCTTACCCCGCTGCCTTCAAAAAAGGTTCACTCTTCCTCTCCTTACAAAACTCTATGGGGAAAAAACTTCCACTTATCGCGTTAAAGAACACTAACCAAGGCATCAGTTTTCATGCATTTTTTAAATGAAGTAGGCGTCCAAACAGAACCGCTCCACAATTAATTTTGTCAGAAGGCACACGCATTTTCCAATTTCCACAAGGTTAGTTGACAAAAATCTCATTAATTACAAGTAGAATTTCAAATTTGGATATAATCTCATATTTACTACTTTATATCATTGCATTATAAATTTTATTTGTTGCTTAAAACAAACAAGTTCAACCAACTATTGTAAGGGTAATACATTTTTCAATTTCTGCGAACTGTACCAAAGTTACCAAAGTTTTTATTACTTAAGACTGCACTAGACCATTATATTATATTAAAATTTTATTAGTTGTATAAAACAAATAACTTTGTTCAATTAAGTTTGTCCAATTATTGTAGGGACAATAAGAAATTTTTATTTCTTATTTTTCCTACATCATAGTGCATACTCTACATCTCTACAAAATTACTTCAGTCTGTATTATACCAAATTGATAATTTTTTAAAAGTGATTTTTGGAAACAAGTTACGTTATGTTTAAAATGGTTTCAGCTTGCAGTAAATAAATAAATAGTTAATTCAGTAAGAACATCTGCTCAATGCAATCTGAACATAGCGAAAAGATATATTGGATGAAAATTCGCAACGCGCACAGATCCACGAGGATCAGTAATCCATTTCAAGGCTGACATGCTATGGACTTTGCTTTGCTTTCTGCCAAAACCGGGAGCTACTTTCATCCCTGTCCACGAGGGAGACTAATAACGAGAGTGGCCTTCGCGAATGTCAGGTTCATAAATACCTTTCTACACTCACACTAAATAACACATTAAAAAACTCTATCTTTCTTCCTCAATTTAAAAAGTAATATGAGTTTTAACAAGCATTTTATGCAGATTCGACAAATACCGCAAAAAAGAATATTTACAATTGTTACACCTTAAAAATGGTTTAGAAAAAATTCAGTAAAATTTGACTTAATTTAAGCAATATTATTCTAAATTTAATACCAAGTTACCTGAATTTCAAAATTGAGTTTCAAAATCAGACAAATTTTACTTAAAATCAAATCAATATTGCTTAAATTAAGACAAATTTTACTAAGTAGAGACCTCCCTTCTAGGATGTTTAAAAAAAGGTCACCATTGATCGTTTTATTGTGAGGTTTCCAAAAAAAGTGAACACGTATTATTCTTTTTGAAATCGGTTAATATTAACACAAGGTGCTTGGCCCCTGAAGTTTCCCATAAAATTAACATAAGGAAAAAGACAAATCTTTGTAAATGTTTAAAACGTAAAAATATGTAATTAAGCATAGACAATACTTCCGTCATCTGATAAAAACTCTTCCAGAAATATGAAGCTATCATTGATTTTTTATTTCAACTCTCATGAACCCCTTTTATGGGGCCCCAAAATCCACCCCCACAACAGGGTAATCATAGTTTCGTGGAATATTGATATCAATTATCACTTTTTTCCATTTTTTTCCACAAATTTATTATAATAAAAACATTTTTCAACTTCCTAGAAATTGTTTAAACCATTTTTATTTGTTTAAAGAGTTTTTTAATCTCAAAATATTGGGAATTAATAGTATTTTTATAACACTGCAACCTAATAAATCATTATGAAAGCTTGTCGATTCTTCAACCATTTCAGAACAAAGTTCTTGTACATTGTCATCCCTAAAATTTGCCCCAACCAAGCTTAATTACAACACTGTTTAATTTTAATACAGTCAAACATATATTTTCTGTTTACGAAGTTGTAAAGCAATATTAAAAAGTTTGTGTGCCAATTTAAACCATCACCAATTAAAAATAAAAGTAATGTAGGCTTCCTCTGACAATGAATATACTCTGACTAAAAATGCTTGTGTTTCGTGACTGAAATCCTTATTCTATCCGTCAACTTTTTTTCCCCGAGGTACAGCTATCCTGAAAATACTGATTGTTTCCGAAAGAGTGGAAATTAGCAGGAGAAATGTAATTGAAAAGAATGGAGTAGAGCACGTCTACACGTGCATCGTAGAACAGAGCCCAGCGTATGAATTATTTATCAAGGACCATAATGGCTCGCGTTTTTAGTGTTGCGGTATTATTACCGTGGCATTCGTCGGCCCTTGACACTAAGTGGAAGGCGAATATTGTAGCGGATCGTGTGACGTCCCGTACTTATGGATTTTACGAATGCAGATTCGTATACCCCGACCATATCTCTAGTCCGACTAAATGCGCGGATAACGAGCTGCTTGTTTATGCGATTGCAATGGCAAGGGATTCAACACGAACAACTTTAACGTGTCAAAGGACGTTAATTTCTCGCGAAACTGAGATGCGTTCGTTATTCGAACAAGAGTTGAAAATTTAATTTGCAACTTATTATGACTTTGTCGCTTAATACACATGTCATGAGCTTCACAAAGTTTCACGCGGATTTGTAAGTTCCAATTTCTAGGATTTATGGCGTAGAATTAGACATTACATTAGTTATTTGTAAGTAAAAGATTTTTTAAATTTGAAATGTCATTATTGATGTTATTATTTATAAGAGAAATGATTACTGAAGTGTGTTGGAAGCAAGGTGAAAGAATTCGGAAAATGTTGTTTAAATAGAAAATTAACAGTTTATTGTAAATTTATAAAAGCTTGGCAGTGAGGGGGTGTGTCACGATTGACTGACCAGCGTGAACTGACTGATAGAAGAACGACCTTCAGAAAGGGTCTGATGCCCTTAAACTACCGGGTTGCAGGCAACCCAAAATGCATAGTTGCCTAGATTAACTGGACTTGATTTGAGAATTGCAGACTGAAATTTAAGTCGCACGTACATCGAGAAATTATAAAAATTATAAGAAATCATATTTGGAAAGATATACAAGTTTATGAATTATTTAAGAATACTTAGGTTAACAATTATTATCTGTTCCCTACAATTACTATTCATGAAAAAAATTTTTAATATCACAGTAAACCCTGAGGTATAATTTTGATCTCCGGTTGGATTAATTTGAGGCAAAGACTTGTGTATGACCGTTGTCAAACCTGACTCAGTTAGAAATCTTCGTTAATTGATTGTGAAGTGCAGTTGAACATAAGTCTTGTACTATTTTATCAACTAAGTCAATAAATGTGTAATAGAGTGGTGAAGTGAGTGTGTAGGAGTGTTCGTCAGCAACTTTGCAGTTATCTGAAGGAAACGAGATCAATTTGGAAAGCATCCGCTTTCAGAAGTATCCGCCATCGCTCTTAGATCCTCATTGGAATCAGACACAAGACCAGCTTGAAAAGAGGGATCGCTGCCAGTGCTGTCAAATCACAGAGAGTTGAGTCACTAAATCTAATTTCACTTTTTGTAATTTTAGTTAATAAATTGATTTTGAAGGCTATCTCGTCTCTAATGCTCATTTGGCTTGTCTTCGTCCCTAGATTAGTTTTCTTATAAGGCTAACCTAAATCGAAGGACTTTAGGGATCGTTAATTCCGTGACCAAGTTCGATTAATTAGATATCAAACTCATTAGGTAGGACGTCTCATATTGAAAGATTTTTTTTCATCTCACATTAATCTCGAAATAATCGGCAGCATTTTCTTCATACCTTATAATTTACTGTGATATAAAAATTAATTGTTTTAAAGAAAATATTTCCGACCGAACTTTTTTTTATCGCTTCTTACACTGTTAAAAAATTCTTGAAATTTGAACTACTTTTCAATTACTGTGATTGAAAATTCATTTACTGTGGTTAATATTTCAATTACTGTGGTTGAAAATTCATTTACTTTTATCTGAAATTTCATTTAATTCAGTTGAAAATTCATTCATTTTAGTTAAAAATTCAATTACTTTTGATTGAAAATTCATTAAGTTATGGTAATTGTATAAAACTTCAACTAAATTAATTTAAGTTTTTTCTAACAGTGCACCAAATTTTGAGAAATGACACGATTTTAATTAATGATAACTTATTTTTTGAGGAAAAAGGTTCTCTACAACTTGACTTCGTACAATTTGTACAAAAATAAAATTTGTAATGGCTGAGATCGTTAAAAAAAATTTCAAACAAATAGTTTTATAAACAAGTAACTATATTTGTTATTATTATTATTAATTTTTTGGGGGGAACAAAATGTAAAAAGCCGAGAGGCCAGAATTCGCCATATATAGGGCGTTATTTCTCAAGTGTACCCACTCAAAAAGTCAAAGTTGTCCGATCTAAGTTAAACTTAGGCAAAGTGTTTTGCTATTGGATAGTAGTTTATGGGGAAAAATTTTGTCACTCGGATAAGTATTAACCGAAGGGGAGGGGGTGAAAGTTTTGGGATTTTCGTGGATATCGTCTATTTCGGTGATTTTTAACTCTTGTAATAGCGATGGAAAAAATTTTGTCTAGTACACTTTCGATAGGGTTTTTCATGCCATTTCGATTGGTCCTACGCATTTTTTCAAAAAATAAATATTGGACCTTCAAAAATGAAGGTCAAAAATAAATTTGACTTTTTTCGACATAAAACAGGTTTTTTTTGTCTTAAAAGAAAGCTTAGGTTTTTTCCTATAAGACTATGTAGATTAGAAAGTAGGATACAAATTTTTAATTTATGAAAATAAGCGTTGAGTACTTCGGTACGCTCATGACGCTGGCTCTCGAGCCGTAGCACAACGTGGTACACCTTCATTCTATTGCTTTTACGAAAATTAATAATACTATATGCTCGTGTAAATGAGTTTTCGTCACGTAAAATTTGTTGATAAATAAAAAATATTTCAATCAGACGCCTGCTTAAAAAATCAACGGATATGTATTTTCGGAAGTCACTTTTTCTTCATAAAATTTTTCTCGTTATAGGAAACAAATGAAGACCGTGGTCATCAGAGAGATGAGTTTCAAATTTCATCCGCTGGATGGTAAAGCACTAAAAATTCTCAAAAGCGGAAACAAAAATCTATGGTATAAGACAAGCATTAATCATCCTTATATTTTATTATGAAATGGGACTTCAAAACGGTGTCACTTTGCAGGTTTGTTATATGATTTTTTTATTTATATTTTCGAAAGTTGAGTAATAGCCACGGCACAAAAATATCGCCATATATTCTACTTTTAGTGCAGCTTGGATTTTTCAACTTATGAAATTAAAATATTAATTTTAAGATAAAATAGCTCTTAAAAAGAACAGTTTTCGAACTTCAGTTACCATACCCACCCTATGCTATTTTTCAACCCAGTTTTTTACTGGCTATGGCCCCTAAAAAAGGTGAAAATAATCAAAGAAAATGGACTAGCAAATGCTTCAATCTTTTCAAGAAGGAGAATCATAACAAGACGCTAAATACACGCCGTATTTCTGAAAGCTTACGATCGCAATTTCCTACACTATCTGACGAACGAAAAATTTGTGCTTCATGCAGGAAAGAACTCAGTAAACTGAAAGAAATACCAGCGTCAAATTTAGATGACACCGATCAGCCTCGTAATGATGTTCTTGCGGATGAAAATGTTGATGTTGAAACTAATGAAATCATCATGTCAAATGAAGAAATCATGTCAAATGATGACGAAGATCCAGATTTCTCCTTCGGAAAACTCGAGATGAATGATACGCTGTGCAATGACAAATATCATGAGGCCGCAGTTGAAGTTCTAGATCAAATCAAAGAGAATTTTAAATCATCAACGAGCAGAGCTGAGAAAATTCAACTGCTTACACTTGCACCAAAGTCTTGGAGTCGCAGAAAACTTACGGTGGAATTCGAAACATCCGAACGACAAGCTAAAAATGTGAAAAAGTTAGTTGCTAACCATGGGATTTTAACTCTACCTACGCCAAAAAGAGAAAGGCCTTTGAGTCTTGAAACTGAAGATCTCGTTTCCAAATTTTATGAGCGTGACGACATAAGTCGCTTAATGCTTGGAATGAAGGATTGTGTGTCTGTTTGAGTGAGTAACAAGGAAGTTCTCGTTCATAAAAGATTGATTTTGCGCAATTTAAATGAATTGTATGCAGAATTCCAGTCAGAATATCTACCCTAGGCTGGCCTTATTACGAGCGATGAGTGTAACTATATTTCGTGGCCCCAAAATCAAAGGGTTCCATCTCGAATTTTAACTGTCACTTGATTCTTCTTTGTTTTGTGTATGAAGTCATAAGAAACAAGTTCTAGAGCCTCGGTACGTTAATAATTTATTTATTTTTAAAAGTTTGATGGGGTCAAGTTGTAGAAAATCTTTTTCCCGAGGAAACAAGCTATCATTCATTAAAGTATTTTTAAAAATTTGATAAGAAGCAATAAGAAAAAACATTCGCTTGAAAATATAATTATGTTAAGAAATAATTTTGGTATGTTTCAATTTTTTTAAAAATAATATTTTCTCTTTTCAACAATACCATCAATCATAAGATGCAATTCTTAAAATTATAATTAAATATGTTTTGGTGAGACCTGTTTTTTCGTGCCCATAATATGTGCCTTAAGTAGCAGATATTTAAATTTACTGGAAAAACTCCACTTTTATTATTTTTCATCGAACTAGACTTTCATTGTTAGTAAGATTACCAAAATATTACCTAATAAATAAATATATAAATTATTTTATTATTCGTCGATACCAAGCAAAAAATACGACAATCATTAAATCTGTACGGAATTGCCTTTTCTATTATGTTCTTTTCTAACATCCAAAATAATTTTTATAAGTGAAAGAAACTCGATTTCCTCCACCAAAAATCCTACGATATTTTAAAAAAGGGTAAAAGGTGACAGTCCACATAAATCTTATGTCCTATGAAATATTTTGTAAACGTAAATACTTTATATAGATATTAATAATTTAGTGATGGAATTACTTTAATTCTGATTAATACAAGAAGGTTACTTCCATTTTCAGATAAAGTGTAATTTGTCAAAAACTATGCTTTGAATGGAGCAATATTTAAGGAACTCATTTCGGAATTCAGAGAAAATCTGATAACTGCAAATTCCTCTTTGAAAGGGTTGTTTTTCATAAAACAATATTCGTAAAGCAGGTTTCTGCAATTGCCTGAAGCGTTCCAATTTTCGTTTGCAATGTTCCGCCTTTTTCCTTTGTTAACTCTGTTCTTCTGTAAAGAGCAGAGCAATACTATTTTCACCAAAAAAATAAAACAAAAGTTGCAAAGCTTTAACTACCGGTTACAGTTCCGTATTACCGACCGTACAACGAATCCTGGGAATGCATGAGATTCAGGAAAATTATCGTTCGTGGTTTACTTCAAGGAAATAAAGCTACTCGCAATATCCCGAGCCAACCTAAGACAAAGTTGCATATGTACACAATTCCAGTTCAGACTTCTTAACTGTCTTGCGGCTTCATGTGCTCTGCAAAAGCTATTCGCTTCTTCGAGCTAAGGATTTATTAAATTATGTATACTTTGTGTAATCTCTTCGCTTGGATGGCTCGGGAATTGTAGGCATTCGGATAAATTTACTGGGTTATACGTATCGCAGGGATAGGTATGTTCAAATATAGCGCATGATATTCCACCTACAGAAACGGACCACATATTTTGGTGCGTGCGGTTGGAGTAAATAAGATAGTCCGTTCCATTGTTCATTTTCGCAGATATTCACTGGAATCTTATTAATTACAAACGTTATTCGCGAAAATCTGCTGATAAGAACGCAGCTTATTCGATTCTATTCTCATTCTCTGGAAATACAGCATCATTATTTTGGACATGAATGCCACGTGAATCTGAGCTCCTTCTGTACTTTATTGCTCTGGATATTATTGTTAAAATTGTAACCATAACTTGCAGAACTTACAATTAATATAGTTTTCTTTTTTAAAAAACGTCTAGTTTCTTCAATTTACATCCCATTACTTTATATCTTATGAAAAAGTCAATGTTTATAGTCAACTTAAAGTTTGATTCCTGAAAATATAAAGTACGTGAGGGACAATTGTTGAATAGTTATATTGAAAAATTACTAATGAATAAATGAATAGTACATATTCATGGTTGCTTTTTAAAATAATTATTCACTTCGCGTTAGAAGGGCGTAATTTTTAGATCTAATAATAATGAAATGCATACATTTGTGATAATGTTATGTATTTACGCATACTCTCTAAATTTGTTATAGTCACTTTTGACTAATGGAACTGTGTCAAATTGTACACCAAATGATTTAATAACCATTTTTACTAATTTTAAGTTTGACTAATAGTGAAATACTGCTAATTCACTTCAGTCACTGTACTAAATTTGACTTCAGTAATAAATTTTTCTACTAAATTAATTGGTAGTGACAATTAATCATTACTGTACAAAAGTTAGTAAAAATGGTTACTTAATCATATGGCGAACGAATCGGCAGTATTCACATTTCATTTATTATTAAATCTCTAAATTATGCCGTTATAACGCGAAGTGAATAATTATTTTTAAAAGTAACCATGAATTTGTATGATTTATTTACTCTTTAGTAATTGTTCTTTTTAACTATTCAACAATAGTTGTCACTCACTTATTCTATATTTGCAGGAAGTAAACATCAAGTTGACTATAGTATTATCTTTTTCATAATTACCTTTTTCATATTAACTTTTTCTACTCAACTTGTATGCTCCAAATTTGAGAAAAATAATCGTTAGTTTTAATTATTCTTCAATAATATTTCAATACGTTGCCTCTGGATTCAAAATTGTATAATGACAAGTATTAAAAATTCTATACATATTTAAAATATGTATTTGAATTAATTGTTAATGTTTTTAATTAAAAGAATTAAAAACGTTAAAAATTAAATAATCAATTTTGAATTACGATTTAATAATTAAAGAAATTAATTCGTTGAAAATTAAATCATTTTCAACTGAAAACGCTTAAAATTGTTTGGATTACGTTTTAAATTTTAAAATATTGTACGTCAAATTAATAGTATCAATAGTTAATTATCTAAATATTATTTATATATAATATGTGACGTGGAACGAAAAAACCAGCCTACAACCGAAAAATCGATTTTCAGGTTTTTATTGATTCTAAATAATAAAGATTTCCCCTATCGAATAAAAAAATCTCCATTGCCCTACGATCAAAACTGAATTTTCTGGAGCTCAAAGTTGTACGAGCGCCCCTTTATATTCCTTCGTCTTCCTTTTCCGTTTTTTCTCGTAAACTCATTTTCGGTCGTAAGACTGGGTTCTTCGTTCCACGTCACATATACAAATTAGTAAATATCAGGATTTGCACAATTTTAGAATTATAAAATTAAACAGATATGCAACAATTTAATTTTAAAATCAGGCGAAAAAAATTAAAATTATTATTGAAAACAATTGAAAAAAGTCAACATCACAACAATTATCAATAGTGAAGCAACTTCATACTGCGAACGAAAAATTATCAATTGTGGAGCAACTTCACACTGTGAACGGAAACCTATCAAGATTGTTATTACACTAGCAATTTTAAACGTGCACTAAAGCGCAACTGTTAAAAATAGTAAAAGAAAATACTAAAATATATTTTAAGTGAATGCAAAAAAATACTATAAGTTTATGTATGTATATGGCATTTTTAATACATTTCATTATACAATTTTCAACTCAGAGGAAACGTATTTAAATATTATTTAAAAATAATTTTCGTCAAATTTTGAGCATACAATTTGAGTATGAAATATAAATATACAATTTTATGTCTTTAATTCTATGTAAATACATTAAAACAATCAAGATTTTAACATAGTTTTCTTTTTTAAAAAAGTCTCCTAATTTCTTCAATTTACATCCCATTGCCTCATATTTTATGAAAAAGTCAATATTTAAAGTCAACTTAACGTTGAATTCCTGTATATAAAATAAGTGCGGGACAATTCTTGAATATTTATATTGAAAAATTACTAATGAGTAAATAAATAGTATAATTTCATGGTTGTTTTTTAAAGTAATTATTCACTTTACTTTAAAAGGGCTTAATTTTTAGATCTAATAATAATGAAATGCATACATTTTTGGTAATAATATGTATTTATGCACACTCTCTAAATTTGCAATAGTCACTTTTGACTAATAAAAATGTGTCGGTTTGTTCGCCAAATGATTTAATAACCATTTTTACTAATTTTCAATATCACTAACACTGAAATACCGCTAAATTAACTTCAGTTATAAATTTTTCTACTAAATTAATTGGCAGTACGAATTAAACATTACTGCATAAAAGTTAGTAAAAATAGTTACTAAATCATGTAGTAAATGAATCGTCAGTATTCACATTTCATTCTTATTAGATTTCTAAATTACGCTCTTCTAAAGCGAAGTGAATAATTATTTTTAAAAGCAATAATGAGTTTGTGTTATTTATTTACTCCTTATTAATTTTTCTTTTTAACTATTCAACAATAATTTTCACTTACTTATTTTATATTTACAGGAATTAAACATCAAATTGACTATTACTTTTTTCATACCATAATAGGCAATGGAATGTAAATTGAAGAAATTAGAAGATACTGTTTAAAAAAGAAAACTACATGAAAATTTTGACTGATTAAATGTACTAATATATTGAACTATATACATAAAATTTTATATATTTTCTACTCAAATTGTATGCTCAAAATTGAAAAAAAATAATCGTTAGTTTTAATTATTCTTCAAGAATACTTTAAAAATTTTCCCCTGGATTGAAAATTGTATTGACACGTATTAAAAATTCTATATAAGGGTGATTGCCAAAAAGTTGACCATTTTAAGTCCCTATAATTTTTCACATATCCTGTGATTAATTAATTTTTTCTAATTATATCTGAGCAAAGTACTCTCATCAGAGCACAATATTTAGGAAAGTTTCAAAATTTTAGACGACTTCGGTTAGAAGTTATAAATAAAAATGTTTGCAAAATGTCAGGTTACGCGATGTTCCAAACTACAAATTTAAAATAGAAAATTGCTAAATAATATAAAAATATTTTCTTTAATAATTTTAGGTTTATGAAAATAGATTGAAATTAGTTGAAAAAGGTAATTATGGAGTGGTAAGTTAAATATTTTACAGTTAAAGATACGAAAAATGAATGAATAATTTTTTCTGTAATTTGTTATTATAGTATATGGAATACCGTGCAAAAATTTTAGAATGGACCGTTGGA
>JBAGKK010007975.1:0-12234 GCA_037177015.1 Euceroptres primus | reverse complement strand
TCTTCAACAAGTCTTGGCCATGTCTTAATTGCCCGTTATTAAGACGAAATCCAAGACAAAATATTTTTGCACGGGATGTGTGCATGCGGGACGATTGCCTTTAGGACCGTGATTTAAGAACGTCAACTTTAGTTTCGCACTACGGGGACTAAAAACGCCATAAATGTACATGTGTGAGAAAATAGTAATTACGCACCATGGAGGTAAGCACGTGCGGGTGATAATGCATGTTTGATATTGGCGCTTTAAGCTACCTCCCTAACAGCACCGCCCGTTGCATCAATGTTACAGATATATTTCCTGCAATCTTAAAATGATATCCAGAAATGGTTCTGCAATGTTGATAAATTGTATCAAATGTCCGCCCTCTGAAATACACTGCTCTCGCGATCTGATGCTGGTTTCGGATATGGCCTGCAATGGCCTTGGAATAATATCGCGAGTCTCTGAACGTAAACAGTCAGGCGGTATGACCTATTTCTGTTTGATTTTTGTCACAAGTAAAAAATATTTTTAAAATATAAGTTTAATTTAACGTTTAGTTTAATTTTAAGTTTTATTTAGTTATTATTTATCAATTATTATATATAACGCATAACTAAAACACTGAAAGCACTGAAGCAAACTAACGAAATTATCCGCTCAGGGTACTACCAGTTTTGTGGATACGGTACTGCGAAACTCCGCTGAGCTCACAGCGCACAGTAGGGAAAAAATGTGTCTCTGGACAAATCAGTCTACAAGCCACCATTTTAACCAAATTTTAATGTTTTTTTAAAATCAAAGCTAACAAAATTTTCCATAGATCGATAGAGGCCGATTTTTGAAGACTTTTCAAAATTTTTTATATAAGAAAACAAATAGAAAAAAAAAATTTGACAGAGCACCATTTTTTTCAAAACAATTTTTATTGCCGCTCTAAAAACCAGAATCAGTCAAACAACTCTCTATAAATAACCGCCAGCGGTATTAGTTGATTAGACAATATTTTTATATTATTATAAACAATTTAGTTACTAAATATGTTTTGTGCAAAATTAGATTCTTTTTTTTTTGCTTGAAACTGATATTTTTTGCAGGAAATGTGTGTTAAATGAAGTTCAATTAGAAACCAAACAAAAGAAAATAATATCTAGTCATTGTTTAAACCAATGTGATAACCAAATTCACATTTCGGCTATTATTTAATAAATATAATGCGTTTAAAATGCAGGCGTTACTGTAAATATCTTGTCAAAGGTATCTTGCAGGGTGAACTTGATATTTCTCATCAAATTTCGATTATTTAAACAATTTTAATTAACAAATGCATAACTTTGTCAGTTTTTACTTCAGAGATTTCGTGTACGGCCAAAAATAAACTAATAGACTTTTGCTTTTGTCCTAATACTGCGAAAAATCTCCGTTGCATAGCCATTTTTTATTATTTAAATAATTTTAATTAACAAATACATAACTTTGCCAGTTTTCACTACAAAAATTTGGATTTTTTCGTAAAACCAAGTGATAATCTTTGGCGTTTGACTCAATATTGTGGCAAGTCTTCATTATACAACTATTTTTTATCATTTAAACAATTCGAATTGACAAATGCATAAATCTCTTTGTTTTGAATGCGAAGATTTTGGGTTTTAGTAGATTCACCTACAAATATTGTGTAGGAGGTGCTTTTCTGTAATAATTTTATACCAGATAACAATTTGTAATTGTTTAAACAAATTAAATGAACATTTCAAAAATTTGAGTCGATAATTTTCTATCAGATAGAAATTCGTAATCGTAATCCCATTTACTGTTATGAGTCATCATTATGAGGATAAAGAAGCAGGGCTTGTGCTTCCGGAAGCAACGGACTCTCGGTCTTTAGGAATACGTTCTTCAAACTGCCTAAATAGGTGTCAGCAGAAACCAGCAAGAAATAAAGCACATCTTCTATCATACTAATTAGAGATGATTTTCTGGTGTTCTTTTCTGTGCACCGTTTAAAATCTTTGTTTCTAGCCCCTTGGGCTTCTTTGGAAAGTTGACCGATAGGTATCACGAAAGAAGCAATGATTTTTGCCACCATGAATGAGAATTTTGTGTACTGAAGTAGGCATATAATACCAACTGTAGTGTTTTACATAAATTTCTGCAGTCTTAGTAGCAAGGTTGTAAAATAGCTCGGTGACAAGTGCTTTACCGCATGCAAAAAGTTGAAAAATAAAGGAAAAATTCTTTAGCAGTTGTTTATCAATTCCTGCAATTTCAGAGATTGTTTCAAAATTTTTGAAAATCTTTCTTCCTGTGTTCCCGTCCTTAGTAGAACCAGTTCCTTGCCGTACTACATCGACGATTAGACCGAGGCGTTTGCGAATTTCATCTTGTATATTTCGTTTTGTACCTTCGAAAATGGCTTTCTGGACATCTGTTTTGACTTGCCACTGCTTAAATGGCAATCTATAAGAAATGTGTAGAATGCATTCCATGAAACGGATTCCTGCATGCGAAGTTTGTAACGAGTACTGGAATGCACCCAAATTTTCTTTTCTAGTTCGTACTGTATGCAGATGGTTCATTTCTGAGGGCTTTGCCCCACAAACAGTAGAATTTGTAAATTCGTCATCCGCAAATAGCATTGAATTTACAGCTTGTGATGTTCCCGCTTCTGCTTCCTGCACTTATAATTCTGGTCTGCTTTAAATCAAAACGCCTATTTTAACAATACGAATTGCAAATTTTTGGTCTAAAGTGCGCAAGTTCTTAAATAAATCAGTGTCCTCCTGTGAAATGGATCCTTTTAATGCTTCTATCCTTCTTCTCTTAGTTTTTTCAGAACATTCTTCAAAGCTTTTTGTTTTTCGATGTGACGAAAATGCTGCCTCTGAAGCTTTAAACATAGTATCCAACCAAATTGAATTTTTGTCGAGAAACTTATCCTTTTCAGAAATACAAGCTTTAAACTTTTTATTAAAAGTCGGTACAAGAAACTGAGTCAGTTTTCTACGAACAATTTCTTGTTGAAAAAAGGCTATATTTTCCCTGTAAGCGATTAAGCAGAACCTCGACAGTTTTGGAATTTGATTCAAACATGATAACAGAGAGTTCTAAATTTTTCATTTGGATAAAATCCATGTGTTCCTTATTAATGAAATCAAAAAGGTGACGATCGCAGGAAACAAATAAGGATCGTAGAAAACAATCGAGATCTTCACTAAGCCTGTAGCGTAGACAACGTTAGTCTGCAGGATTATGCACATAAAACGAATATCAAGAACAAGTGAGGATCGCAGGAAACAAATGAGGATAACAGAAAAGAATCGAGAGCTTAACTAAGCATGTAGCGTAGGCAATGTTAATCAGCAGGATTATGCAAATAAAAGAAATATAAAGAACAAGTGTGGATCGCAGGAAACAAATAAGGATCGCAGAAAATAATCGAGAGCTTAGCTAAGTATGTAGCGTACATATCTCTCATTAAATTAATACAGGAAAGGACCTTCCACCGAATATTTTTAGATGAATCTACTAAAAATTTAAAATCTTCGTATTCAAAACAAAGAAATTTATGAATTTGTCAATTCTAATTGTTTAAATAATAGAAAATAGTTGTATAATGAAGATTTTCCACAATTTTGAGTCAAAGGTCAAAGAATATCACTTGATTTTACGAAAAATTCAAATCTTTGAAGTGAAAACTTATAAAGTTATGTATTTGTTAATTAAAATTGTTTAAATAATAAAAAATAGCTTTGCAACGGAGATTTTTCGCAGTATTAGGACAAAAGCAAAATTATATTAGTTTGTTTAAGTTAAAACATGAAATCTCCGAAGTGAAAACTGACAAAGTTATGCATTTGTGAATTAAAATTGTTTAAATAATTGAAAGTTGTTGTGCAATATCAAGTTGACACTGCAAAATACTATTGACAAGATATTTATAATCACAACTGCATTTTAAACGCATTATATTTATTAAATAATAGCCACAATGTGAATTTGTTTAAACAATCACTAGATATTATTTTATTTTGTTTAGTTTCTAATTGAACTTCTTTTTACATACATTTCCTACTAAAAATACCAGTTTGAAACAACAAAAAGGAGCTAATTTGCACAAAACACAGTTATTAACTAAATTGTTTATAATAATATAAAAATATTGTCTAATCAACTAATACTACTGAAGGTTATTTCTCGAGAGTTGCTTCACTGATTCTGGTTATTAGAACTTCAATAAAAAAATTTTTGACAAAATGGCGCTGTCAAAAAACTTTTTTTTTCTATTTTTTTTCTTATAAAAAAAATTTTAAAAACTCTTTTTTAAAACTCGGCCTCGACTGATCTATGGAGAATTTTATCAGCTTTGATTTTTAAAAAAACATTAAAATTGGATTAAAATTGTGGCCTGTAGAGTGATTTGTCCAGAGACACCTTTTTTGCCCTACTGTTAGGGTGTGCCCGAAATGAACTTTTTTTTAAAAATTGTAATGCTGAGGGCTCAAATAGTGCTATTTGCATAAAAAATGACCTGCGCAAAACTTGAGCCCGATCGGAAAACTTTTCACGGTGGTCCAAGAACTTTGAAGTTGCTACGCACAGGGCGCTCACGGCTGGCCGCGCAATCTCGCGCACGACGTGCTTCAGTCATCTTGAATTTTAGTTGGGAAAAGTCAAACTAAATTACAGAGAAGAAAATCACATCTGCTAGGTAGTAATATATTTATTGCTAATTTTAAATAAAAATTTGGAGGAAGAAAATAATGATGAAAAGTGCTTATATGTACGATGGTTGCAACTCAAAACATACGTCTTTTTATTGATACTAATTGAAACTCAAAATAAGCTAAATACTAAATCCAAGCACTAGATCTAAGTACTATGCAGTACTTCTATAGTGGGTTTCGGATAATTTTTTATGTGGCCTTGAATAACTTGGATTTCTGCTTGTCGATGATCCTCTTTTTTGGTGAAAGCATCATTCACTCTCTTCGCCAAAGCAACTCCTCTTTCTGCTGCGTCATTTACGACCTGTAGACTATTGACGATTCCACTGACTTCAATATATTCTTCATTCAGAGACCAAGTTTTTGGATCTTTAGATAGAAAAGATGTGCCAAAGCCCATCCAGCTGAAAAAATTTTCGGTCTTCTTTGTTACGAAGCTGGATAGGTCCCGCTGACTAAACGCATTACTCGCCCTTATTCCTTTTAATTCAGGACGTGATTTAGGATTTTCTTCGCTTTTTTTATTATGTAAGTTGTGTACCATTTTCCGTTTACAATCAAATGATATTCCTTCATTATAAAATGCCAGGCCAATGAGATATTCGTTGGTATACCAAAGATGGTAACTTAGCTTGTTAGTTGTAACTTGTGCAATCTCTGGATCTTTTTTTTCAAACATTAACTTTGAATGATTTAGATTATTATTCATATACTAGACATTCTCTTGAAACATCGACAGCTTGAAGGAACTGAGAATTTTTTCCATAAATCAAACAGAATCAGCCGATTGTGGCGCTCTAAAGTGAACTTCCTCAGCTGGAACTGCTTCAAAAAATATTAGTACAACTTCCAACAGTTCTCGAGACTGTTCTCGTGGCTGAACAACCTTAACAGAAAGAAAGTCATCCTACTAATAGTCGTCCAACTCTAAATAATTCATGACAAAATTATATTTTTCCTTACCTTTAAGTATTGACGCACGAAGTCAATTAAACGTTGCCTATCAACTCCCAACGTAATTTGGCCGTAGGTGCGGCCCATTTACTTAAAAATTTACAAATAGCTCAATGACAGGCGATTTAGATGAACCCAGGCAAGTTTTGAAGGCCTCAGATAGAACCAACTCCTTCATGTGATGTCGACAAGGAAAGTGAACCAATTTTTTACCAATTTCCTTCTCCAAAAGAACAGCTGCTCCTTTTTTCTGGCCTAAAAAATTAAATATAAATAAAAGTTTCTTTAAATATTATAAGAAAACAAAACTTTCTTGAACTGTGCTGTCGACAACATACCTGTAGCCTGAGCTAAGCCAGTCCCTGAACTTAGTTTGCGAACTGATAATACATGCTGCTCACCATTTCTTGACACTACAACAGGTAGCATATCCACATTTTTATTTTTACGACCTTCCTCCGTTTTATCTAGCATCAATTTTCCATCCCGATATACTACGAGCGGCGCTTTAAGCTTTTTCTGGACGTCAGCTTTCACATCAGATGCTACGATTTTACGTACAACTTCTCGGCGACGTTTCATGCTATTGGGGTTAACAGTTAGTTCCTTAGAATCACAATTCAAAGGAAGACTTTTTGCAGCAGCATGCAAAATAAATGTAGTTGCTCTGACATACGTTCCAGATCTATCTAAAGCACCCATCAGTTCAGGAGTCATATTCAGTTTTTATTTTTTCATGAAAGGTGAAGCTGGAGCGCTAAAGTCGCTGTCAGTATCTGGATTTATAATTCCTCTTTCACTTTCGGATGACTCCAGAATAGCTTTTTCATCGCGTAAAGCCCTTTTCTGACCCTCTAAAACCTGTCTTTTTAGTGCTTGACTAGCGCGTACAGTTTTCTTTTTTGCCTTTTTATTGAAGGTCATATCTACTTTACCCATACTACCTTTTCGATGTTTTTTCCGTTGCGCTACTACTAAAGCTCTATCTTCCTTTATTTCCATTATTTCCAGAGCATTTTGAGTAGCAATATCAAATAGATCCTCCAGTTGGTCCATAAAATCACTTTTTTTCTTTTCCTGGGCAGCACCTTTCCTAGACACTAAATTCTTCTTCAGTTCACGCCATGTGTCATACAATATGGTATATTTTAAGGTTATGTTCTTGGTATCCTGGGTCGCAATGTTTGCCTTTTCCCAAAATTTAAGGATTTCCTTAATTCCTGTATGTGCACTATCATGCTTGGAATGTTGCAAAACACAATGATTGTGTATGAATAACCCAAGTGCTTGCTTTCTTGATGGGAGTTTTTTTCCTGTAATAGTAGTAATAGGCAAACACTGAAGAAAAGCGTCCCATTTCACTATTGTTCTGACTGGAACATTTTTCTTAATAATAGGCGGCATTATTAATACAATTGAGTAAGAGTATGCTCACTATTTAAACTCTCGTACTCCTAAGAAGTTAAAAATGTACGATTATGGACGAATAAAGCTGATTTCTTAGCGGATTTTGTCACATTTTGACACACAACTAATAAAAATAGCCGTCAACGCAGGCGCCACCTACGTTTGACTTTTCCCAACTAAAATTGGAGAAGACTAAAGCACGGTGTGCACGAGATTGCGCGGCCAGCCGTGAGTGTCCTCTACGTAGCAACTTCAAAGCTCTTGGACCACCGTGAAAAGTTTTCCAATCGGACTCTTTTGCACAGGTAATTTTTTATGGAAATGGCACTATTTGAGCCCTTAGCATTACAATTTAAAAAAAAAATTGATTTTGGGCACACCCTACCTACTGTGCAGCGTGTCTCTCTCGTCCCCTTGGACCCCTCACCATCAGCGAAAATTCGTGGAAGGAATTATGTCAAGGGAAAGAATATCGCGAGAGCAGTGTACTAGAAACTCATTTAAACAGATTTTGCTAAAAGCTTGTGCAAAACTTTTCTGTGGCACCTAGTGCTGAGCAATAGTTTTTCTTATGCTCTCATAGATATTATATAAGAGTTCTACCTTTCAAATATTATAGACACTAATTTGAATTGTTATTAATTAATTAATGTTAATTTTAATTACTATTCCAAAGGGCGGACATTTCATACTATGTCCCAACAATTCAGGACCATTTCTGTTGTCTGGAATCCGTAATTTATGAGGAAGTTTTTCTTGCTTAGCGCCTTTATTGGAGTGTAGAAGAGAATTTTCTCAATTTGCTACAATCAATTCGTACCTCGTCCCGATTTTTTTTAAAGGTGAAAAAATTCATATTTTTGTGTATTGGTGATTTCCTATGGACAAAAGTATTTTTAACAGAAAGAAAGTGGATAAAATTCTACGAAAATTTTTTAAAAATCAAAAGTTCCAGCTTCCATAGTTTTCAAGTTATGATCTTCCAAATTACCTGCATTTTCCTGTATGTTTAGCTGAAAAATATACACTTTGCAATTTTTCATCTGCATCTCAAAATCGGTTACTTCTTCGCAAAAGTGATCTATAGATCAATAAAAATGGACGTATTTGCACTATTTTAAAAAAATCAATGCTCTAGGTCTATTAGGCCACGAGATACGATCTGTCAGAGTTGAGCATTTCTTACCTCTTTTTGCAAGGTAGTGCGAAGTTGACATTTTTGTGAAAATAACTTACTTCTAAGGTATTGGACGTAAAATACCTACAATATTAATTAAAGAAAATAAAATTTTGTGTAAATTTGAAAACGAAGAATGTTCTAACTCTAGCAGGTCATGAGTTATGACTTTTCAAAGGTTTTAAATATTGTCATTTTATAACCAAAATATTACAGACGTTGTATTTTGCAAATAGCTTTCTTTCAAGACATTTCACTCAAAAATGCCTAAAGTAATAACTGAAGTAAATGAAATTCCGCATGAAGCTTAAAGAAAAATCTTCCGGGTCTATTAAGTTGCGAGGAGTGAATACTTGAACTGCACCATTTCTTAATAATGGATCAATTATTACTGTGGTATTTTTATATTTTCGTGGTGAAAAGGTTGTTTTATATTCCATTTTTATTTTTAAAAAAAGTTGTTGTAAGTCTCTGGTTTAAATCAATTTAAAAAAAACACTCAATTTATGATTTTGTTGACTCTTTTCTCCTGCAGATTTCCAGATGAGGTCTATTATTGACACTTTTTCCCAAATATGACTTTATTCTAAGAATAAAATTATAAGAAAAAAATGTTTATAACGATCCAAATGACACTCAATAATAACATATTAATTACTATAAAAATAAAATAAGGAAAGCAATGAGACAAGTTAAATATTAAATTAATTAATATCAATTTAAAAATAAGGGCACTAGACAAAAGATGGTAAGATACTGAGAAATAAGGCGGTTCTAGAATATTCAGTGGGAGAAAATAGCGCCAAAAAGCCAAAAGATTCGACCAATAGAATTAGGGGGGCGAGAAAAGGCGTAAAAGATTCACGGCTGAAAGAAAAAAGTGCGCGCAAATCGATCAAAGAGTGGGAGAAAAATCCACCCGATTGGGAAAGCAGATCGATGACCGTGCGAATCAAGAAACGCCACGCGCCAGAAATACCGAGGACCGATAGTAGGGAGACCAGAGGCCCAAACTATAAAAGCGGCTTGTTATCAGGTCTCGGCCTCTTACGTTTTGATCCTCTCCGCGAGGTGAAAAGCGTATCTTTTATTTTCAAGTGAAGCGATCCTCTAGCTCATGGAGTTTGGCGCAAGAAGGGGCACCTAACTTCCACTGCTCTCCATTCATGAGAATTTTGGAAAGCTTTTGTCTCCCAGTCCTCCTGATAGGCCAGATAATGGAAATTAGGAGTTGTAAAATATTAAAAATGTATTAGTTGGTATTTTATTTACTTAAAAATCGTGGCTTGCGATTGGTAGAATCTATACGCTGTGTGACGCTTCCTAATAGCACCCAGAATAATCAAACGGTTTGTGAGTCCATTCCGAATTTTCAACCCACTTCTTTGGAGCTCATTTGGACGGAATAGCACGAATTGATTTCGAATTAATATAGGGCGTTCAATTACAAATAGCCTGAATTGTGCAAGCGAATATACTGTCCACTCCGAATTTTCAACTCATTTCTTGGGTGCTTATTTGGGTGGAAGATCAGAAATCGGCTTGCAATCAATTCAGGACATATAATTCCACAAGCAATACAAGCCAACTAAAGCTAAAATAACCAGCGATTATCACGATCCTCATATATGTGTGAGTCGTAATAATTGGTTACAAAGCGGCAGCTAATTTTGTGCATTGGTTGCGCGTGAATATTAAAAGCGTCACACAGCTGAGCTCAAATTAAATAATTCAATCTACTGCCAGAGTAAAAAGATTTTAAAGACTTGTGGATGTTGCTTGCTGGTTAGGATAGGCATTCTATGGGGGTTGAGTAATTAAGTGGAGCACAGACATTGCACCTCGTCTACCAATATTTGCTCAATCCATAGCGTTCAGGAGCTAGCTCAGGGCAGGAAAAACCCATTTTAGACCGTGATTTGATCTTGAATTAATTTTTTGTATTCGCAGACTCTCAACCTTACCAGGAGCTCGTCTGCAAACTTTGAAAACCCGTAGAGTCGCTAGAAACGTTCTGAGAACGGAAGTGGTTTTCAAAATAAATAAAACTCGAACGCGCAATCATTCTCGACCAAGTATTGCCTACAAGAATGAATTAAAGAAAGCTAGAACAATAAAAGAGATTTATAGAGCGAGCATCCCAAATATTAGAATAAAAATAAATTGAAGATTGCAGAGTTTGAGTGAAATAAAATAACAATTTTTTTACTAAAGACAACTTCATTTCCTGACACGACTGAGAACAAAGTAAATAATTGCCCTTAGTGTACCGTGATAGGAAAATACTAAATTGGCTTAAAGAGAAAATAATTGTTGGACGAAGTTCCAACAATCCGCACTCGAAGCTATAGCTTTTTGATTTAAAAATAATTTATGATAGAAATAAATTGAAACATTCAAAAACCCAAGTTAAAATAACCAGTGATTATTATGAATTGAGAAGCTTTGAATTAAAATAGAACATTTAATATTTCGTAATTTAGCCCTGACGAATAGGAAACCGTTACGTTTTGTTATTGGGGCACATATTTACCGATAGGGAGAAGTAATTTTTGAGTTGTGTTCGGATATCATCTATTTTGATGACTAATAAATCTGTTAATATCAATAAAATCAATTTTTTTCCTGTGCAATTTCGATCGGGTTTTCACGCCCTTTCCATTGATCATATGCATTTTTTGAAAAAAATAATTATTTGACCTTTAAAAATCAAAATCAAAACTGAATTTGACTATTTTTAGAATCTGTGGTATTTTTTTCTTTTTTTGTCTAGAAACAAAGCTTAGGTTGTTGCCTTTAACCATGTTTAGGTTAAAAAATAGGCAAATAGTTATAGCACGCGAAGGTCGCTTCGCTCGCTAGTTTGAGCGCGCCTCCGGGCTCGCGGAATATTCGTCGTTCTTTGCGCAGGGTTAAGTTTATTCCTCATGATTTACTTTCACTACTGTGAGTAAATTTTGTGATTTTATGAATATCAATTTAACAGTGTGTTATAAACACCGAACTACCGACCGTTTTTTATTTATATTTGATAGATTTATTGAGAGAGAAATACAAATATAACGCTGAAATTATGGTAAATAATAAAGAATATATTGGAGCATCAATGTCTGGTACGTTTCATATTTTTATATTCAAAAAATACTATTTTTGAAATTTTTTTAAAAATAAAAACTGAAACGCGCCAGACATTAATGCTTCAATATATTCTTTATTATTTTCGAAATTTCAGCGTGGTACTTGAATTTCTCTCTTATTAAAATAATTCTGAGCTCGCCTAAGGCTCGCGCTTATGTTTGCGACTCAGTAACATTTTATTGATTCTTTAGAAATTAAATCAATTTTAACTTTCTCAAAGCGCTCAAAACTTTTAAAGTAATTGTAAAATTTGTTTTTGATTTCAAGTTCAAAGGGCAATTAATTTATTTAAGGTTCTGTCGACGATTTGCGCTTTCACACACTTTTTAAAATTCCAAGGAGAAATGTTTAATTCATTAACCAGCGTGTTGTGACCAACGGTTTTGTTTAAACCGGAAATTGTCTCTAAAACTAATCGAAAAATACATTTTTGGCAAAACTATGCAAAATACGGAAAAAAATTACACGGAAAATGTTTAGCCTAAAAAAGATCTACAAGTTTCCGTTTCACCGTCTTTTTTTTTAAAGGACAGTTAACTTTCATTTGAATCACATAAAACGCTATTAAACAAAATCAATATTTCCTCATTGATTATGAAAATGTTACATATAACGAATTAAGAGATATAACCCTCCGCGAAACCGAGTTAATCCTCACTCTAGTTCCCCTGTCACACAGATAGACGGTACGACAGTATCAGTGCTGCTTACTCAGGGGCGGCATTGTTCATAGCCCGCCATGTCTTTTCTAAATTTCTTAAGGGCCCTGGGCCGCAAAATGCATGGCAAAAACGACTATTTTAGTCCGCATTTTTAGACTAAAATAGACGTTTCCCAGCGTTATTTCCGGGT
>JBAGKK010007964.1:0-12234 GCA_037177015.1 Euceroptres primus | reverse complement strand
AATTTATAAAAACTCTTTGATTATTATCCTAATTATATTTTCATTAATTTTTCAAAAAAATCAGGTTATAAAAATGTCGCGGTAGTTCGTGACATCATAATGTATCACATTCTAATGGATCTAACAGAAGAGACAATATTGGTGTTAGAGCAGCAGGTGCCACAACTTGACTGCTTTGAAATTCCCATTTCACACAAAGTGTCCAAAGAGCAGTAAAACTCATAACCAAAGTTTTATCTTTGGTTTGTAGCTATTAATCAAGGCACGGCCTTGCTCTAGTGCGCCAAGACGTGAGAAGAAAAACAGGAAAATTAAACAGCAAAGCAGACTACAAATTTACACCGAGCACCCACTCCCACCCCACAGCCCGTATCAGTTTAAGCACTCACACTCATAAACTTATTTGCCTTTGTGTTCTCTTCGCCATTTTTAGTCTATTGAAAGCCTTAGAAAATAATTTTTGGTGGTTGAAAATGAGGCTGAAAATCCAAAACCGTCAAAAATTGTTCTACTTTCAATCAATTTTTTTCTTTTTACGCGTTTTAAGACGCACGTACTGCATCTGCAAAGAAAACTGCGATAAGAGAAATAGGTTTGATAAAATCAAATATTTTGCACTTAAGCCCTAAACGCCAGGCGGAAAACAAAGTCCGATCAGTCTGAAATTTTCAGATTGTAACAGGGGGTATCATATTCAACTTTTACCGGTAAAGGCGTTTTCGAAAATTAAAAACGGTTTTTTACGATCCATCCAAGTAAGCAGATTAAAATAAGGGAAATAGGGAGCTACGCGCGCGATTGATTGCTGCTTATATTATTATTACTGAAGCTATGGATTAATTCTGTCTGTTCATATTGAAGCGCCTTTGTTTCCGTTCGCTTCGCACATGTTTGTAAAGCGATTTTTTCTCTCCCCCAGTTTGACAGTTCATACGTCAATTTAGCGTTTAAAAAATCTTTCGATTTGATTAATTCGATTTGATTCATACTTATTTATTTATATATAATTTATTGATATAATTTAAACTCTAATTTAGGGATCTTTTACAATCCCTTACAATTGTCAGAATTTTCTCAAGTTTCTCTTAAAATATGTATCATCTATATATTTCTACAAAATATTTTGAAATCACCTTAAACATAGTTTAATTTCAAAGAAAAGGAAATAGTGGGTCATCGCTTTCTTTTTTTTTTTTTATTTCATAGTGTTTGTGGTACTAAATAATGTGGTCGAAGGGTTTCGCACAATTTGCAATATTTTAGCAGATATTGTTAATTGAAAATTGGATCATATTTTAACAATTTTTATTTGTTATCATTAATCGGAAGAGAAAAATATACATTGCTACAAAAGGGATTTTTTATAATGTCATTTTTCAAATTTTTTGCAATTTTTCAAATTAAAAATAGTACGTTGTGATACAAGTGCGAAAAGGCGGAGGTAGGCAAGTGTTGTCAACTTTACAGGCTTTGTTGATGTCCGCTTTTTTGCAGTCTTGTTGCATTATACTTTTTGTGGCACAAAATGCACAAAGAAAATTTAAATGCACAAAAGTCCGCGTGTTTGTCCATGGAAAGTATACGAGAACATATATAACTAAGCACTAATAGAAAATGGCTGCCCGTAATTTTCACTCGTCAAATACGACTAAATTTTCTCCCGCGAGGCGGCGCGTTAGTAGGGCTCCACAGTTAACTAAAGTGTTAAAAAAGCGTGCGTAAAGTCTGTAGCATGTGAAAAAAGTATGCAAAAAAGTTGCACATGCGTAGAATTTGTCTTTCGTAATCCTAACCAAAAAGCGCCACTTCTCGTATACTTTTCATGGACAAAAACGCGGACCTTTTGTGCGTGTGTTACAAAAGACTTATTTGTGATACAAGTGCGTAAAGTAGGTGATTTCACGAGTGTGATGCAAATCACACGAGTGAAATCATCTTCACGTACGTGTATCACATACTATTTTTTGCAACACCCTTCCGAGAAAGTTGAATCAAACTCACAGAAAACAATAGTATTGTGTTAAGAGCCCTGTCACCACCACGCCAGTGTCTAAAGTTACCGATGCCAGTGTCTAAAGTACCTTACCTCGAAAGTGCGCATGCGCAGCTTTTTTAACAGTGTCTAAAGTAAGTAAGTCATATTCAAACTGCGTATGCGCGATTTTTTTACACAGTCTGCTAAAATAAGGCCATTTAGGCACAATTTGGAACCATGAAAAGTGAAACTTTTCAGGTGGGTGTTGCAAAAAATATTTTTTTGCACTTTTTTTCAAGTTTTTACAACTTTTTGCAACTTCATAACTGCAAATTTATTTTGATTTGGTGCTTCTGAATTGAAAATTAGATGTTATTCATTACCGTCTAAAATTGAGGAAATATGTGAGCGAAAGAAAATCTGATCAATAGCTTATGTCAATCTGTTAAAATACAATGATAGTTTAGAAAGAAACTTCAAACATAAAACTCTCTACTGTACGAGTAAAGCAAAACCGTGATAACATTAATATGTTTCAGACCGACACGTTCCAGTTACAGCTCTACTGTACTTGTACAGTGGAACCTTGTAATTGATGATATAAAATAATTGTTTGATAGCGCATTTCTCAGCGAGACTCTGAACCAAGGAAAACACCTCCCTCCACTCACCACTACACTCTCACGCGCGGTGCCGCCGGCCAAACCTCGAACGTTGAGTGAGAGTGTAGTTGTAAGTGGAGGGGCAGATTTTCGGGAAGCGCCTTTCACTTCTAAATGGGCTCGCCAACTTCTACTGCTCGCTCTAACAGACGATGGCGTCGTTACGGTCCACAGCGCCTGCTAGTAGGCAACCAATGAATGATCATTCATGTTCATGTTCGCATGGTGTTATAACGAAAGTTATAAGATTTAAATAAGATTAAAGTATACTTTTAGCTAATAAGATTAATAGACATAATGATAAGCTAATAGCAGCATATATATATGAACGTAATTGCTCCTATTATTATGGATTGCTTATCGAATCATAAAAAGGGAAAGAGAAGAGAAAGAATAATCAAAAATATCAAAAAACACATTTTTGTTACTTCTCAAACATTATATTTATTTATTGTAACATACGGTCCAAACAACTTAAAAAATTGCCAAGTCGAAAACGAATCGAAATAAGTTTTATGAATTCATTTCATAAAACCTATTTCAAAGTCCACTATGTAGCCACAAGCAAGGTAGCAGGGTAACATGAGACCCAATATAACATTCCTCGACTCGGCACTTTTGATTGCGAAAGTAAATAACTAAGCTGCTCTGGAAGTCAGAGGAAATATTTCTAACGAAATATTTTCTGAAACTTTTAAAAACATAATAATTAATTATACTCTTTTGTTATAAATTACTCCATTATGTTTGCCGGATCTATATGCCGTATTAACGTTTTGTCAGTATCTAAAAACATAAGAAAGAATGTCTTAATGTAGGGATGAAAAGATACGTTGTAAGCCAGTGTATCATTGTAATGAAAGCATGAGAAAAAAACGAAAAGAATGGTAACGCGTAGGAAAAAGAGAGAGAATGTTGCAAAAAAGGAGAAGAAAATGAGAAAACGACAGAGTAAGAACATAGAGAGCGATAGGAGAAAGAGAGGAGTCGGCGAATGCGAGAGGCAGTGCATTGAGCACTACACATATGATAGATTGCAAGATTGCTAAATACACATGACACATGCAAGATTCCTAAATAATATTGGCACCACTACAACCATGTGCCTCAGAGATGTGTCGCGAGGTGTACGGTGCGCCCGTTCCCTCACGTGCCGGCTGTTTACTCACAACGTTTGACAGATGAACTCTTATACTTGCTTATTGAAAATCAAGGGAAGGCTTATCAATTAAGTAATATCTGGTGGTTGTTACCTACCAATCATGTTAAAAAAAATTATAACATTACTCAGTATTCAAGTCAACAATGATTTTAAGAAATTGTTTAACTCCTGATTTCAAGTAACATTGCCTAAAAATCTTTATTGATTTTGAAATTAATTACTAATCAAAAATTAGTATTGAGGAAAGTTTTGTAAATTCGCGGCGGGCGCAAATCGCGGAAAATCCTTCTTTTCGACGGAAGCCGTGTTCAGTATTGAGTAAGGAGTGATTGGGGGATAAATTAACCGCCTTGACTCTTGGTTCGCCTTGCATCAAAGGTTATTTTATCATCAGGGTAACTTGCAACCCAGTCTCTACTCTGAGATTCGGAATCAAGACTTGAGCAAGCCCGTTGACTATGGTGTCAACGGATCACGCCTAACATCGTCCGACAAATCTATTGTAAAGGTGACAGAAGGACTTGAGTTGTTTCCTGTAAACAACGACCGTTCAATGAACTCCTCGCCCACCCCGGAAGAATAGACAGTTGGAAGCTCCTCTCTCTCTCTCTCTCTCTCTCTCTCACTCCGCTCCTCTGAAGAGATACTGTAAGAAGATACTGTAAGATTCAACGTAGGGCAAGCCGGAAAACGAAAATTGTTTTTTTTTCTAACTCCAAAATTTTCTTTTTCTAAACTCGCAGACAAGAGGCATTATTTTGTAACGTAGAAATTCTTGTAGGACGTTTTTTTTCCATGCAGGTTATCGATTTAATATAACCTCAATTAATTTGGGATTCTTGGGCCTAATATATGTTCTTTCCATTGAGTTCCACCTTATTTTATCTCTTCAGCAAAAGTCAAAATTAATAAAGTTCAAAATAAAAGTAAATTGTCAGGTAACAGCGCACTGACTAGGGGAGGGTAATCGATCCTAACAATAAAAACAGGTTCCGGCGGAGCTTGGTAGCTTGGTAGCCTCCAACGCGAATGAAAATTAATTATTTAAATTAATATAGTTCGTTTGTAACATTTATTTCGTTTTTAATTTCTCAGTGTTTCCAGCGTCGAAAAACAGTAATAAAAATAAAAACCATGTAAAAATTGATATTTCGATAAATTTTGGTAAATTTGCTTCATTTCAACATTTTCTGCGTTTATTTGTATATTGTATATATTTGTATTTTTCTCTCCCGATCAATAATAAAAGAGATAAAGATTATTAAAATATGGTCTAATTTTAAAAACTACAATTTTTAATTAACAATATCTGCTAAAATATTGCAAATTTTGCAAAACCCTTTAATCACATTATTTAGTACCCCAAACACTATGCAATAATAGAAAATAAAGGAAATCGATGACGTTTTTAAATGGAATGCTGTATTTTCACCTTCAACGTCCTTACGCGACGTCAGAACGGGTAATTCCCGAATCTTACCTGTCGGTAATGTGGATTCTTACCATTGGATACACGTTCCTATCATACCGACATATACTTACCGGTAACCACCACCAGAGGGGGTGGTAATACAGATGAATATTTTTTGTCATATTGACAGATAAGTTTATTTTTTTTTAAACATAAAAAGTAGATTTATGCCTTACCATCGATCGGTTAAGTAGAGAGGTCGGTAATTTTTTATGTGATCATTTTTTGCTTGGTCATTAAAGTAGGAATGTTGGTAAAACAGAGTTTCAAATTTGAATGTACTTACGATAATATGTGTATTGGTAATATGAAGAAACTGCCCATACTCGAGTTTAAATTTCCCGCGTCGTGGAGGTTATGTTTAACGTCGGTAATACAGATATCTACTATGAGACTTTATGATGTAGTAAGTGGAAAGAGTGATGGGTAGTGGAGGTTAAGTAAGAAGTGGAGGGATGAGTGGTAGAAGAGGGGGATGAGTGGGAAGAGTGTTAGAAGTGGGAAGGGTCTGGGGATATAAGGCGATCGAGCGGCGATCAAAATCATACAAGCTCTCACAGCCCTCCTGACTGGAAGCAGCAGCATTCCTAGAGAGAGCAACCTGGAGTTTATTAGCAGGAGCAGCAGTCTCAGGAGAAGCTACTCCAGGTCGAAGAACAACGTAGAGTAGCTAGCACCAAACAGGTGATCGAGTTCCAGCGCAGAATAAGTTTATATATTGTGCAGGCGCATAATTCGAGTGGAGGAAGTTGAAAAAGTGGCAGAACCGACCATATAAGGAGGTGTACTGAATTGTCAAAGTTATTCAAGTTTAAACAGCCAGCCTGGTTTGAAGGAGCAGCACCAGACATTTGACGACGACGTCAACAACATCATAATCCAACAGCAGCAGTGACCCAATAGAAGAGGTAAGAAATAAATGAGGGTTGAGGAGTGATAAGCTTAGAAGTTCAGTACCTAACACCAATATTTTTCATTTCAGCTGCAGCAATTCGAAAGCAGTCAACAGGCATCATCAAAAAGATGCCTGCAAAACGCAAGACGTTTGGAAAAAAGTAGTTGCAGAGAATATCCAAGCGCTGTAACAACACCACCTGCCTGGATGAATGTGAAGTGCTCGTCCCATTAATCGAAAATGCTCCATACTACCAAACGGTCGAATTTATTAATCGAATGACAGAAAAATGTAATTTTAATCTTAAAACATTAAATAATATACTAAGTGCATTGTACCTAACCGCCGAGAAACAAAAATGTCTTAATATAATTCAGAAAATGATGAGCCTGAATGCTCTCTTTGATTCACATGTAAAATATGTGCTGGGCTGATATAAATGATTTCTTAGACGAGGCTTCAATATTATTTCAACCCATTATGGGTCGATAAAATTTTATGCTGTGCTGCTAGCGAAATTTAAGAAAGTGGTGAAAGATGATGAAGAAGAAGAGATTAAGGTGTTTAATTCTATTGCTGAGACAAAAAATATTTTGATTACCACTCTGTTAGACGCTTGGTTTGAAGAGACTGTAAGGCAACCAATCAAGCGAGAAATTAAAGAATTTCTAGGAAAAGATTCTGTTTCGGCTCTACATTCAATCATACCTCTTGAAGTCAATGTAAATAAGTACAATCCTTTGCGAGCAAGTTAATATATCGACTTGCCATTACAAATTAAGCTGAAAAAAGCATATATAAATGAAAAAAATACTGTTGACAAAGAGAGCTTTAAATGGTCAGTATTGTCTGTTTTACATCCTGCTTCACGAAACCCACACAAACTTTCTAATTATAAGAATTATGAAAGTGATTTGAACTTTACCGGTATAGACTTTAGATTACGATTACAAGTTAGAAAAACTAAACGATATAGCAATCAATGTATTCGGTCTTGTTAGGAGAAACTGGAATTACACTGTTTTTTCTCAACATGTCACATTAGAGAAGAGGGAGCGTCGTGTAAATCTTTTGTTTGTTGATGATAACCTCAACGATAATGATGTGATTGAATTTAATGATGATGAAATTGAATTTTCAAATTTCCACTACGTGTGCGTTAAAGATTTATCTGCGCTTGTTGGTAAGTAGCTATCGAAATTTAAGTGTAGAAAGCATATCTGCGATCGATGCCTTCATTATCTTTCGAGTGAACAGAAATTATCCGGACATGATGAAAATTGTAAACAGATGAATCATTATAGTCTATTTGTAGTGCATTTGTAGTCTATGTTGACAGTGAATGTTTGCTGCTTCCTGTGCAAAAATCTGTTCATGATTCAGATTCCTGTTGAAGAAGCTGAATCTGATGACATAAACAAAATGTGTACTAAGGTTATTCAAAATAATTAGATTCTCAGCATAGGCTATCAAGTTAAATAGAGCTACGGCGATTCTTTAGACGAAGCCGATCCATCCTTATAGTTTGCTGAGGAGTTGCAAAAATTGGCAAAGGACGTTGAAAAGATTTTCAGAAATCCTAAACCAAAGGACGCCTTGACTTCTCAGCAGAAGACGGCCTTCAGGCGCGCGACGACATGTCACATTTGTGAACAAACTATAGCGCCTGAAAATAAGAAAGTGCAAGATCATTGTCATCTTACTGGTAAATATCGCGGACGTGCTACCTTTAAACAAGGAGACATATATCTCCTTCACGAAACACGTTAAGGATAGTGAAATCAAATTCAGATTTATAGATTCATTCAGATTTATGGCTTCTTACTTAGAAAATTTGGCATCGTACCTAGATGCAAAGTGCTAAGTTTAATTTTCCCAAATGTAAGCGCTCAAAAGATTCAATTGCTTACACGCAAAGGTGTTACTCCTTATGAGTACTTTGACTCAAAGGATAAACTCAAAGGAACTGAATTGCCCACGAAAGAAAAATTTTATAGTACCTTAAATGATTCGACGGTTTGGATGCAGATTATGAGCATACACAGCGGGTATGGTTGGAATTTAATTGTAAAAATCTTGGCGATTACGTTCGGCTGTATATAAAAAACAGATGTATTACTTCTTGCAGATACCTTTGAAAATTTTGAAAATCAGTATCTGAAAGCATACGCTCTTAATCCAGCATACTACTACACAACGCCTGGTTTGACATGGGATGACATATTGAGGTATACTAAAGTGAAATTAGAACTGCTCACTAACATTGATAACCGCATGTTGATTGAGCTAGGATTGAAAGGCAGTGGGAGTCAATGCTCAAACCGCTATGCCAAGGCAATCAATTTACGTGGTATACTTTGACGCAATTAACCTTTATGGTTTGAGCATGTTCCAGGCGCTTCCATTTGGTGGTTTCGAGGGGGTCTCTAACGTAGACAATAGTTTTAAATTTAATGTTCCAGATGATGCATCCATCGGCTACGTTTTAGAAGTAAATTAAGATTACCCATAAGTTCTGCCACTTTTTCAACTTCCGTCACAATTAAGCGCCCGCACAATATATAAACTTATTTTGCACTGGAACTTAATCACTTGTTTGATGCTAGCTACTCCAGGTCGTTCTTCGACAGCTTCTCCGGAGACTGCTGCTCCTGCTAATAGACTTCAGGTTGCTCCTTCTGAGAATGCTGCTGCTTCCAGTCAGGAGGGCTGTGAGAGCTTGTATGATTTCGATGGCTGCTCGATCGCCTTATATCCTCAGACCCTTCCCACTTCTACCTCTCTTCCCTACACTTCTCACCTACCCACCACTACCCATAATTTTTTCCACTTAAAGCCTTAAAGTAGATATCTGTATTACCGACGTTGAACATAACTTCCATGACGCGGGAAATTCAAACTCGAGTATGCGCAATTTCTTTGAAACTTTGTTTTACCAACATCCCTACTTTACCGACCTTGTAAAAAATGATCACCTAAAAATTACTAACGTCGCTACTTTACTGATCTACTACCATAGATCGGCAAAGTAGCGACGTTAGTTTAATCTACTTTTTATTGTTTCTAGAAAATAAATTTACCGTTCATTTTGAAAAGATATTCATCTGTATTTCCACTCCCTCTGATGGTAGTTACCTGTAAGTATATGTCAGCAAGATAGGAACGTGAAACCAATAGTAAGAATCTACATTACCGACCCTAGGTAAGTTTCGGAAATTTGCATTACCGACCGAGGATAGTATTCAAGAAATATCTGCCTCTAAGAAGCAGGTGTATGCCGACTCCAGGTAAGATTTGGGAATTACCCGCCTCTGACAAGAACCTACATTATCGACCCCAGGGAAGATTCGAGTATTACCCACCCCTGGTAAGAATCTTCATTACCGATCGAGGGTAGTATTCGAGAATTATCCGCCTCTGGTAAGAATTTGCATTACCGACTGAGGGTAATACACTGCTGTTTCGATTTAAGTCCGGTTTCGGGTATAGCCTGAATAGCCTTGGACTTAAATCGGAAGTCTCTGAACGTAAACAAGACAGGGCCGTATGAACTATTTCTGTTTGATTTTTGTCACGAGTGAAAAATATTTTTTAAATATAAGTTTAATTTAGCGTTTACTTTAATTTTAAGTTTTATTTAGTTATTATTTATGAACTATTATATATAACGCATAACCAAAGCACTGAAAACGAACTGATGCGAACCGACGGAATTCTTCGCTTAGATTACTGCGCCACTACTGCGCATTTTGTTGCTACGGTACTTGCGCAACTCCGCCGAGCTCCGAGCTCAGCTTTCTCATCCCCTTGGACCCCTTACCCATGACAAAAATTCCTGGAAGTCCATAAAATGGTAGAGCGATGTATTCGAGATTTACCCGCCTCTGGTAAGAATCTGCATCGCCGACTTGGGGTAACACCTACTGGCGGTAACTGACCGTGGCGCCATCTAGCGGCTAGTGTTTTAACATTCCTGTTATATAACTTCTAATAACCTTTCCCAATGCTCGAAAAAAATGCCTCTAAGTATGAGCCAAATCGGTGAATAAATTCAGATTAAGATTTTCGGAATCACTGATTCCGGTACGCTTTTCCATTCATTTTAGGTATAAAATTCATTTAGGTATAAATCTAAACCTTAGATGAGTTCTCTATTCCGATACGCTTTCCCATTCATTTTAGGTATAAAATTCATTTTAGGTATAAAATTCATTTTAGGTATAAAATTCATTTAGGTATAAATCTAAACCTTAGATGAGTTCTCTATTTATATATAAACAACTTCACTTTTTCCAGGCCTTGTTTTCAAGAGTGGTTCTATATGAAGCAACAGCTCGGCTTATGGCAGGTGCTGCTCCAGTGAAGACGCAGAATTTACTAGATCGCAGTGTGCACCAAAGAAATTCGCGAACGTCGATGCTTTGCGGAAAAGATCGATCACAAGAACAAGCAAGTGGAGAACGCGATCATGCTGCAGCTTTATGTTTAGCGTGTCGTCACTTACCTGCGTTGTTACTTGCTTCTCCCGGAGAGCGTGCAGGAATGCTGACAGAAGCTGCAAAGACTTTTGAAAGAATAGGCGATCGCATCCGTCTTCAAAATTGTTATGAATTAATCCAACAATTGCGGCCAGTAATTTCAGTCAATTAAAATAAAAATGTATCTAAAATGAAAGCCGTTGTAACCGTTTGTACACTTATTTCATAATAAGATTAATAAAAATATACCTTTATAATATTAAATTTGATATTTTATCCCAAAATTGCGCATTATTTTGCGTCTTCCTATTTTTTTTGTCACGTTCGTACTATTTCAATTTTAATTCAATTTAATTAATTTTCCTCGTCAAGCAATGAGAACATGAGGCGGTGAACCCTGGATTTGTCAACTTGAGGTCACCTATAACCCACGAATCAGAGACAAACTCCCTACCTGAATCGATAAAGATTCTCTCCTACCTACGTATCCTCATGCCTAAAAACCAATGGCATAATAGTATCCAGTAGGATAATAGTATAGTAATTGGTCATTCCAAAGTTTTTTTTTTCAATTTCAGCCAAAATTCTGCGCGATCATGACAGCGGTTTAGCTGGGGACTTTTTTCCTAATAGTAGGTGCCCAGAAACCGCTAACAATGAAGTATTAGATTTTTTGAGTCAAAACTTTCTGAGAAATTTTTTTTTAAATCTGAGGTTTTCGTAAATATTGCATTTCTTTTCACACTTGCATAAAAGTGTAGTTCATAACCGATTGTGAAGTTTAAGGAGTTACGTGGGTTTTGAAATTTCAAAAAATCCATTTTTTAAAATTTTTTTATCTAATAGTACACGGAGAGAATCATGAAGCACTGAGTGCTCTTTCTCTACACGACTGGCTCGTTTATAGAAAAAAAATGTTTTCATACACTTACAATAACAATTCATACACTAACAATAGTTAATGTCTCAACAATAGTTAATGTTGAGGAAATTTTTCCTTAACAATAGGCTATTGTTACGGAGATTTTTCCGTGACAGTAAGTTAATGATACGGCCGAATTTCCGTAACAATAAGTTTTTTTTACGGAAATTTTTCCGTGCAACAGGCTATTGATACTGAAAAATTTCCGTGACAATAGGCTATTTGTACGGAAATTTTCGTAACAATAGGTTATTGTTATGGAATTTTTTGTGACAATAGGCCATTGATTTGGACAATTTTTGGTGGCAATAGCCTAATAAACTATTGTTATAGAAATTTTTCCGTGACAACAGGCTATTGTGACGGGGAATTTTCGTAACAATAGGTTATTGTTACAGAAATTTTTATGTGACAATAGGCCATTGATTTGGAAAATTTTCCGTGACAATAGCCTACTGTCACGGAAATTTTCGTAACAATAACCTATTGTTATGGAAATTTTTCCTTGACAACAGGCTATCAATACTAGTCAATTTCAATAATTTGTATTGAACTTCAAGACAAGAAATGAATCCCGTCTTGACATTTCAGCCAATAAAATCAAGAATCAAGCGAAAACAAACGATAATCTTGAATCTTGTATTTCAACTATGTAAAAAGACTAGCTAT
>JBAGKK010007953.1:0-12234 GCA_037177015.1 Euceroptres primus | reverse complement strand
GGGGGGGTTCAATGTCGTAGTAAATAACAGAAAAAAAGGGGTTTCCTTAAATTTTAAAACCAAAAACAGATATTAGTATCTAGGTAACAAATAGAAATACAATAATGATAATTAGAAACTAAGAAACATAGGATTTTAAATTAAAGAATCTAGTATTATGTTATATAAAGGACTAAAATTAGTTAGATCAGTTTTTACATTTAAGCAATTATCACCTTCTCTTTTAATGAAGAACATTTCAGCTACAAGTCTTTTAAACTCATTAGTTTCATGGTGTAAAACCATAACATTATCCCAATCAAACTGATGACCTGTTAAAAACTGATGTTTCGCTATAACTTTATGGTTCTTTGGATCCTGTCTAAAATTATCATGGTGTTCTTTAGTTCTAGTAGAAAGTAATCTACCAGTCTGTCCTACATAACATTTATCACAATTTAAACAATCAATTTTGTATACTACATCAGTAAGTTGAAAAATGTTAAGAGAATCTTTACCTAATTTTATAAATTTATCCAGTTTGGAATCAATTCTAAATGTTGTTTTAATATTGAAATCATTCAAAATTCTTTTAATCTCAAAAGATAAACCACCATGGAAAGGTACAGAAACAACACGTTTGAAATCTACATTATAATCAAGATGTGAATTAGGATGTTGTGGTAGAGAATTATTAAGTGATACAATTTTATCATTAATGTGTGTTTGAACTCTCGAAACGTCGAAATTTAATAAAGGATCTTTTCAACATCACTATGGTCTTTTATATGGTCTGAAGTATGTCATTTATACACCTTATCTATTTTTAATTAATTGTTTACTCAGACACACAACATCGCTTTTGTTCCATCTATTAATTAGATATTATACTTTTTTGACATAATAAAGTAGAAATTGTTTTTTTTTGTTGATATATTACAAAATGGCGGCTTGACAGCTGATGATCGGGAGCGCTTCGAAACAAGAGGGTCAAACAGTGGGCACGTTAACTCAAGCTATTTTGATAGATGTGACTGAAAAAAAAGAAACAAAAAAATTAGTTTTTTTTAGTTCAAAAGCTAGTCTAATACGTAGCCGTTTTTGAAAATTTGCATTTTTAATGAAATGACATCGATTCAAAATATGTAAAACATAAATTTTCAAGCAAATATGTCGTTACTTAAAGTTACAGAGGAACTGATAAAATATGATGATTTTTATGTGTATAAAGAGTACTTTAAGCGAAAAAAAATCGAAAATTTGAAATGAAAATTGAAAATTTGAACGGTCAAAGTGGTCTAACCCCTTAATACATTTGAACCTTGTTAAATTATGATTTCAAATCTCTTTGGATCAGTAATTTATATTTTCTTGGTGCAGATAATTCTAAGTTTTTCAAAGTTTTGTAGAATGGTTGAAAGCAAAAAAGGTTCTGTTTAAAAAGTTTGAATGATGCTCAGGTCAAGTTTATTAGTTTATTAGTGTATTTTCCATTTTATTCTCAGATTTCAGAACATTCAGAGTCCTTCAGAAAAAATTTCTATTGAACCTAGAAGTCACCTGAGTCCTGAGTACCTGAAACTTTCCAAAATTCTAAAAATCTATGAGTTAAGCTGTTAAGGTTTCTAGGGTTCTTCCCACCATAAAAAGTGAAAATGTTGCGACAAAAAGTCAACATAAATCTATAATCCTTGAAACAAATTTTTGTATTATTTAAATAATTAAGAAATTCTCCAAGTATAATTTTTTAAAACATTTTTTAACACATTCTTTAAAACTTTATTTAAAGAAAATAACTTTGAATTTCATAATTCTTTCCAAGATAAATTTTCAAGTACATGCATATCATAGTTCTCTGTCAAATATTTATATAAATTCATTATATGGGTGATTGACAAAAAGTTGACCATTTTAAGTCCCTACTATTTTTCACATTTCCTGTGATTAATTAATTTTTTAGAAATATATCTGAACAAAGTACTTACATCAGGGTATAATTTAGGAAAGTTTAAAAATTTTAGACAACTTCGTTTAGAAATTATAAATAAAAATGTTTAAAAAATGTCAGGTTACGCGATGTTCCAAACTACAAATTTTAACTAGAAAATTGATAAATAATATCAAAAATATTTTCTTTAATAATTTGGGCTTATGAAAATCGCTTGAAATGAATTGAAAAAGATGATTATGGAGTGAAAAGTTGAATATTTTACAGTTAAAAGTGGTAAAAAGCACTCCAAAGTCTGTCTCCAAGTTTTGTGTCAGGTTTTACGATTTTGCTATTTTAAGATGAAACTCAAAGATCGTGATTCAAACTATAAGTAGATTTGTTAATTTTAGGCTAACGAAGATTTTCATACAGTAGAACATCGATTTCTCATCATTATTTCCAAATAGCTGTCAATAGTAATCACTATTTTTGAACAATATGTTTTACAAAATGTCATATTTATTGAACTATTAATTAAAAGTTTTATTAAAAGAGAGGATATCTTGAAGCTGTGAAGTAAATATCAAATAAATCGCGTAATCACAGATGTTTTCCATATTTTTAATAATTTTTACCTATTCTTGGAATTTTTTAAAAAGATTCTTCAAATATTTGTTCTGTCAAGGTCGAATGTCATACATTGCGAACTTTGTTAGAGCAGTGACGAACAAATATATTCCTTGATCTCTCTATTTCGTTTTTTCATACTTTCTTGGGTTGGACGTGTTTAAAAGAAATATTTTAGGCTGCATGGAATATTAATTTTTTTCGAAGATTTCATGGTCTAATATGATCAACTTGGTGGTAATCACCCATAAATGTATTAAAATTCAGAATTGGCCTAAAATATCTAACTCTAAAATAAAAAATGAATGGGTTTAAATTTTAATTGCTACTAACTATTAACGGTTTTTCGTTCTAAGAAAAGTCAGTATCAATTTTCCTGTGGAAAACAAGTATATAATAATATCCGATGTGTTTCTGTAAGCATACTTTTAATACTGTTATAAGTGTTACCTTTGCGACAATCGTGCGATATCTAAAAGTACACAACGCATGATGTGTGGTATCGACTTTATTGCTCGGTTTGTACGAATCACTTTCGAATCATTGGCCTATTTAGGCTTAGTAACCAGTGAATGTGAAAGATTTCATTCTAATAAAGTGGTGGATTCAGCTGCACTTTAATTGTCATAAAAGAGGTGAAATTTAATAAATTTATTTCCAAAATTTAAAAGCATGGTTTTTTTATTTATGATTTATCAGGCCACAGAATGGAAACTTTTCTTAATTAACAAAATGTTCTGAGTAATAATTTTGCAAGTATAAGTTGAATTTGTATAGAATAAATGAATAAAAGTGATTTTTATTTTTCGGTGCGACTTGGACGTTATCTGAGAGTTATCGTTTGTTTACACAAGTTTTGCTGAAAAGTAAAGTCCTTCTTGAAAGTCTGAACACCGAAAGCAACGGTGGAGACTTGGAGAGACTCTCTCTGTTTGTATGCAAATCTAGTTGAAACGCTTGCTTGTTTTAAAGAGACTGGTTCTGAATCATCTCTCATCACACTTTAAGAATTTACTATCACTTCACAGACAAAACGAAGGATAAAATTTATCTCCATTCCGGGGTAAAACTTACCTGCAACAAAAATTAACTTCACAGGATAAATTTTACCCAAATATCGGATAAATTTTCTTTTGTTTTTCCATGAAAACATATGTATTTTGAAGGACGTGAAGTTGTCTCAGTAAGAATTTATTCCTCTGAAAAATTACCTGCAACAAATTTTATCCTTAATTTTTTCTGTGTTTAAAATTAATTTTGGTATACCAATTGATTTCAACAATAAGGATAATTATTTCTAAGAAGTGGATTTTGATTCTCTTTTTACTAAAATCTTTTATCTCATTTTACTAAAATCTTTTATTAGAAATTAGAAATTATTTTATTTTATTAGAAATTATAGTAGAAAAATAACTAATTTTCTGGAAAATAGTTTGCTGAGAGTTTAATGTATAAAAGTAAGAGTTTAATTAATCACAATGAAGTTAGTAGCAAAATATCAAATAAACCAATTTAGTTCTCAAAGTCACTCAGATTATTTGTCCTGAACACAACGCACCTGTCCAATATATAACGTGACACAAAACACCTGCTTTTGTTGAGAACCAACAAACCGTGGTTTTTTGAATTTATGAGAGAAGCAAAATGCTTTTTGTTCACTTTTATCCGGGAAGAGGCTTTGATTAATATTTTTAAATACTTATAATAATACATCAGAAGGTATGAGAATTTTTAAATTGTTATGAACAAATAATTTACACTCCTTAAAACTTTTTAAATTATTAGGGCTTTTTTGCTTTATATCATTTTATATTATCTTTATATTGTTCAAATAATTATATTGTTAAGTTTTTAAAGTTGAGCGCATTAATTTTCCAGCTATAAAATTACTAATTTTAAATTTTAATAATCAAAAAAATGTTTTTGAAACAAACAAACATTTGGTTATCTATACAATCCACAAATAATTTGGTTGATTGAAACAAAATTTGTATTGGTAAATTCATCCAAACATTTTTCTGACAATGAGTTTATACTTTTTCAAAGTGCGTATTATTTCACGTACGTTTATGCATTGTTATTGAACGAAACTGCACTGTAAAACCTTTGAAAGCATTGAAACCATTGAAACGTGATCTAGTAAAAGAGATCATGGTTGGCGTAGTAAAAATAGCTGTGCGTATATATGCTCGATTATTTTGTATTGGTGTTTTTACCACAGGTTCCACGAGTTTGGTCAAGAATGCGTAACATTTCTACATATATAATTTATTCTCATACACTTGTAACTTTAATACTTTTTTGAAAGCTGACAGCGGCATCACTAGACGGTCAGAAATGCATTTTTACTGCGAGTTTTTAACCGTAGATCATTAATTCTATATTTAGTTACATAAGGTTAACAGAGAACTCATTCATTTACAAATAGACTTGCAGACTGAGACACGAATTTGTTTCAAACAATGGGTATTTAAAATCTAACCCTTCACCATTTTTATAGGCCTTTGAGTACATGAAGACATGAGAATGACAACTCGGTAAAGACCATTTAAAGTTGGCCCCTAAATTAGGTTATTTTAACTATCACTTGGGGGCGGGGGGTGGCAACTTCAAATGGTCTTTAACGAGTTGTCATTCTCATTTCTTCATTAATTAAAAGTTTCGTGATATTTTTCATACTTCCTCTAAATTTAACTTGTTGTGTCAATTTCTTGTTTTCTGTTCTTCAATATTTCTCTTCTATACTTTGTTGCCTTTCGGCAAGAGAGGTATTTATGTTCGACTTAAAGATGCGCATAAAAATATCAGCAACATGCCGTAAGAATTCCAAAACGTAGAAATCAATGAAGCAATTTGCAAGACGAGGACTATGAAACGGGTTCGAGTTGCAGGCAATCGAGTAATGAATTTCTCGACCGTTGAAGTCGCTTATATTCCTCGTGCTTTGGTTGCATACTATTAAAGTTTCTTTCACTCTTTTTTTTTTCACTTATCTGTTCTAGTGCATGTATAGTCAAATAATATACAGTCTTCTGTATATGTATATACTGTATAACGCTCATGCAACCCTAGGTGTCAACCATGAAAGGAATCAAGCTTATAGGCAACGTGTTACGTTTAGCTTGACGCTTAGTTGGCTAAACACTGGTTTACAATCTGTGTTTTAGAATCAGGGTCTTGAATATTAATTTCACAAAAAAGTACAGAAAAACTATAGCTCAACCAGCAATATTTGTCCCTGATTCTGCCACATTTATTCATTGATTAATAGATATTGGAAATATTCTTTAAAACAGATTTCGCATTTTAGTTGATCGGTGAATTATTAGTACATGGAAGCAGGAGTAAATTAATAATAAGAGATAAATGGTAATCTCTAAATAAACTAAGTTTTGAACACTTCCAATTAATTTTCGCATAACTATATTTGTGCATAAAATGCTGTAGTAATATAAACTCAATGAATCTTCTACGTGGAACTCTGTATTCTGAAGTGGCTGGTCATCAAGCGCAAATGATATTCGAAGCAGTGATGTAATCACATGTTACCTGATCATGCAATATAAGGCAACACTCGATCGCCCCAGGAATGATTGTTCGCCTCCCATATTGACCTAAGATTGATAGTGTATAGACTAGACATAATCGTTTCAAGAAGGCTATACCAAAACCAATAACATAGACATCTTCTGCATTGAGCTAACGACTCAATGGCTTTATAGGTCACCAATTGCATAAATCAGTATACAGTAATTGAAAAGGAAATTATAACAGCAAGTTGAAAAATTAAATGTAAAATATAGAATGAGGTAAATAGAAAATTCAAGCAGGTTGGTAATTAAAGAGTGTTAAACATGTACAAAATTAAACTATACTTAAGGCAATTTACATAATTGTATATATCATTGGATGATAAATAGTGAAAGATAAATAATTTATTCCGGAAATAGCTGTACGACTTAATTATATTCTAATTAATTCATATCTTGAATATCTTGAAAGAAGTTGAAGTAACTCTTTAATTTCTTATGATCAAGAAACCTGAAGAAATGTCCAGTTTCAAGTTATCTTAAAAATTCACTCCTGAAAGAAAATTAAAAGTGGTGATAGCAACTTGATCTTGAATTTAAAGGGCTTTGAGAACCGATCGTGAACAGTGCTGCTCATGCCAAGTTATCGAGTCGAGCTCAAAAATATAACCAGTTACCCTCAGAGTTGACCTTCGCGAGAACGTGTGAGTTCTGCTGTCGGTCAACGACCTCCGCGGCATTTCCTACTGATTAAGTCTCGATATTTATCGAGATTATTATTTTAACAATTGTACAAAATCTATCCCAATTAATAGTTTTCTCTAATTGTTGATAACTTTCCAATACTTGAATACTTCAGATTACCTTAAATTGAAGATTAAATTAACCTTCAGATTAGCTTTATACATCGATTACCAATGAACTGAAATTCTTTATCAGGTGTTTAAATTAAAATACCTCACTAAAGTCAACTACATACTTTTTAAAGAATTTTTAGTTAAACAATAACTGGATATAATAACTGGAGTTTGAAAATTCTCGGGATATTAAAATTGGAGCACTCAGACAAAAATTTTGTCGATTGAACTAAATCGTTTAATTGGTTTAAAAAAATGTAGATTAAAGGAACCATTTTTTTAGTCAACCAAGTGTTTTATTGATTCAACCAAATATTTTTCTGAGTGAGAGAATATTCCCTTTTTAGAATTCTAGTGAGAATCAAAAGCGCAGAAATTGTATGATTGCATGCAGACTTTTATCCACAGCTGGCTGTTGCTTCAAGTCTTGAAATCCTCATTTATGAGACAAACTGACCTTGACGCTACATTTTGCCAGTCAGTGAATGATCGCTTTGAATAGACTTTGTAAAACGAATGTGCGCATGCAAGGAAAAAAGAATACGAATGATTAGTCAGAAGTGCAAAGACGTAAAGCAAATTCTTTTGTATTTTATGAGTGGAAATTTTTCACAGTGGACGAATTTACTTTGCACTTTACTTATATGCTATTTCAATGAATAAAGTTGTGTAAATTAAGTAAAATTTATGCGGACGACTAAGAACCATTACCTTATCGAAAAATGAATTTTCTGAACAGTAACAAAGTCTAGGACTTAATGCCTCTGTATTAAATATTTCTTTGATTAGGAATTTACGTTTCTCAATGAATCAGCTTTTGCAAAGAAAAATTATAATCTTTGTAAAAAAGGGCTCAAAAATGAACTGCAAATTGCCTAACTTTAACTGTCTGGCTCTTTAGAGACAAAGGAACACCAACAAAAAACTCTAAAGAGTCGAAAAGTTAAAGTTAGGTAATTCGCAGTTCATGGTCGAACCTTTTTTTCATAAGATTATAATTTTTCTTTGCATAAGATGCTTCATTGAGAAATGCAAATTCCTAATCGAAGAAATAAATAAAATTGATTTTAAAGAATAAAATGTTTCATTGTTACAGAAATATCTAAGTAGCAAATATTTTAAGCAGTAGTAGAATGTTAGATTTGATTTTAAATTTACTCTCATCAAAAGAAAGTTCTACAAATGGAAAAATGTTTTGCATTATTTTTCAAATGGTTAAAACCTTTTTAATGCTTGCAGATTTTTTAAAAATCGGGATAAAGGAGTCGTTTGTAACGACTAAAGATGAATAATCTGAGCCGTCATGAGTTTGAGAACTAGAACGCGTTTACAGGTCTATAGCACTTTGATGTTTTTCTGAGTGCTCTTCGTATATTCTGCGTACGTAATATTTTCATATAGGATATATTTTGCTGTTCAAGAACAAGTTTCCGCTATCAAATTCAGTGACTTTGTACATTATGAGCAGTATTTTAGTATACGAGGTTCTCAAGGAGGTTTAAAATCGCAGTGCGGTGTTAAAATTAATAAGCAAGCATAATAATCTCCATAAACAAGCGAGCTTCTATGTGCTCATTGCACTCTTTATACTGAATCCAAAGATTAAGAATTCTTTGCATACAAGTTATAGTAGAGGGAATTTATGCTTAAATTTTGTGTATTGTGTTAACTAAATGTGGTCACTTTTAATTAAAATGAAATTATTTTTTGATAATTATAGGTAATTATAATTTTAGCATTATGCGGAACTGTTCTTTGGGAAGTAATTTGGTAATGTACCTTCAATTTATTTGGATTAAGTGTTATTATTCTAAGAGTAGAAATACATTTCAGATCTCAGCTGTTCTCCTTTCCTTTCTGTTCTATGTTATGAAATGCCATTGGTGTTAGGTATGTTCTTCTAGCACCCAGCAAGGAGAATAGAAAATATGTAGATGACTTCTCATGCTAAGAAGCAGTTAAGCATAAACTATAGCAGATAGAGGTGTGTAGGTTGCTGGTTGTGCCTATCTATCTAGTCTACAATTCTAGAGTAAAACTTGGATCGATTCACCTCCTTCTTGCTCTTTAACCCATTGTTGAAAACTGCATAGTTAACTTGATTAATCGGTTATTTACACCCTAATTGAGTAATTGTATAATCTATATTGATTATATGAAATGGATGAGAAAATGTTAAACTTATTTACATTATTCACATTGTTTTAGATTTTAGAAAATGTTTTCCCTTAAAAAAGAAAGAAGAATTTTATTTCAACTCCACAAAAAAAAGTGAACTTATAAAATAAGCTATTAGACAGTAAATTAATTAATTGTTAATTATAATTTCAATGATAATTTTGTATCCATAGAAATTTATTGTTATTGTTTTAAAACATGCTGGCAGATTTTTAGATCTCGTATTAATAATTAATTTTCATTTGAATGAAAAACGTGATTATCTCGTGAGCTTATAAATTACTGGTTCTCACTTTATATGTTGTCATTAAAATATGAGAACTATTATTATAATCAGATTAATGTTTTTACACGTTTATCACGATTGCAGCTGAAATTAACATATCTTTAAAGTTTTTTTTTTACCTCGAAAGTGTTTTCTAGATTTGTTATAAATTAAAAATTCGATTTTTGGGAATGTTTTCTGAGACTTCTGAAAATTTTTTTAAATGTAATCTTTTGCTGTGATCTACTCTTTAATTATAATATATTTGACAACCATAAAATCAGCAGTAAAGTAGTACAACTGACCAATAAAGAAAAAAAAACAACCAATAAAGAAAAACCAATCTTTTTTTTATATGTAACTACTTCAGCAATCTTAGGATGACATTGTAAACCAGGTGATGAATCTATTAAAGTCTCTGCTTTTTGTGAGCATTGCTCTTAATAAAACTTCGAAGTTGACTATTAACCTTCACCTACAATGCAAATTTCGTAGCATTTTATGCTCGATTCACACTAAAAGACTATCCGAGAAAAAAATGTCGAGTGTTTACTATAAGAATTTTCCTTTAGATTCATATTCAATTTAATAAAATCCAACAAGATATTTACATTAACTCACTTTCTATGTGATTAGATTTAATTTTATGCTATAAAAGTATTTTATTATTAATTTTCTTTAAATTATCTATTCAATAAAATTGAAGCCACTATAAAATCATTATTAATTTGATATTCACTTACAAATAAATCAAGATTCGCAGTAGCGAACCGCCTTCAAGTACCCAAAATATTAAAAGATTCAAGTATGTATCTATTTTGCCAAAAAAATTCAACCATAGATCGGTGAAATGCGAATTATAAGAAAATGCGCTGCCGAGAATTATTATCTGTAACAAAGATGATTTTAAACACTAAAAATGGAATATCTCAGCCAATTTATGAGACATCTCAGCCAAAATTGGTGGACGCGTAAAACCCACCAAAATACACAATTTCTGTAAGTTTGAACGATATTAATTAAAAATTGAAGAAATACGCTATGATTGAAATTTCAAACAAAAAAAAAACGGTTAACAAAAAGTCGTCTGCAGGCTACAATTGTATTCCAGTGTTCGTAAAATTTTTACAATATCATCTTATTTTGGGATTTTACATGTTATTTCGGAAGAAATAAGTTCAGAATTGCATCCGTTAAGAAATGATAAATAAAAAACGTGATTTCTGAAATGCTTACATGATTTTACCAATTTTCAAACTTTTTTTATAGTAGGATGTCACATCGTAAATCTATTTTGTCGGAAATTGAGATAAAGTGTACATATGTCGATTTTTTAGGAGAAAGTGATATATAAACATACTGCAGAGTTAGATTTAAATTTATTTCAAAATTAACAATTTTAATTTAATCTTTCACACGCATTCACATTAAAAGATCTTATAAATTATATACCAATTTTATACTAATTTTTTTCAGTGAATTGTTATCAAAAACAAAAGAAAAATCATAACTATATTTAAAAATATAGTTATATTTAAACTATATTTAAAAAATATATAAACTTCTATAATACCCATATTATTGTCAAATTAAAAGCAGTACTTAATACTATCAAAGCTAACGATGTATCAAGAGCAAAACTAAACATTAAGGGAAGTGATTAGGTATTAAAAGCTAGATTAAAGTATATCCATGAATATAAATTTTATAGTAGTTTAATAAGAATTAATTTCAAAGACTGGATAGAAATAATGAATGGAAAATATGTATAGAAAAATTAAGACAGTGTCTAGTATTACGGAAATTTTCGTACAACTAACCCACAACATAGTACGGACTGAGGCTATTGTTAAGGAAAATTCCGTACAGCTAGCATACAATATAGTACGGAAAATTCCGTAACAATATCATCCGCCAAAAAATTAAATGGCCACGAGGATAAACAAATATTCAATTGATATTATTAACAAAGAAAAATTACATTTAATATTAGAACATGAAAAAAGTGTAAGTGACTTTAAATTAGAATTTAATGTAAATGTAGTATTAAGCTTATTTGCATAATACATATCATTAATATTACAGTAATATTTAATAACTATTGGTTTACATTTAATTTTAAAATATGACTAATTATAGAAAATATATGTTGTATATGATATTATTTTTAAAAAAGAATGAAATCCCACCAAAAACATTTCGTGTGAAAAAAAACTCCGCCAAGTACATGAGTTTAAAGTGCATTAATATTTTCTTAATTTCAATTTAAGGTAAATTGAGTTAAATTTGTGAAATAACAAAATAAAATCAAGTACTAAAATAATAGAAAATTAAACAAACAAAATTAATTATTGTATTAATTATTAAAGCAATTTAATATATGAAATTTTCATTTTATATAAAATTAAATTCGTATATTAGAGAAAGAAAAAAAATATTAAGCACATTTAGCGGACTTACACGCCCGCTGTGTTTAAAAAATGTTAAAAAATTTTTTTTTTCTCTAATATACAAATTTAATTTTATATGAAATGAAAATTTTATATATTACTTTAATAATTAATACAATAATTAATTTTTTATGTTATAACATGTTTATATGTATAATAATAGTATATTGAGCAACAAGTGCGGGCAGTCGGTGGGCCCGCACGAGTTGCTCATACTATTTTTTTTTTTAAGTGCGTAACAAATGCTACTTTGAACGTCTGTTTAGCAAGTACAAAATGATGAATTCCCCAGGAAACCATTATTGCAGTGTGTGCAACTTCATGTCATAGATTATTTCACGCAAAAAGTATTTTTTGCGTGAACCATTATTGCAGTGTGTGCAACTTCATGCCATAGATTATTTCACGCAAAAAATAC
>JBAGKK010007945.1:0-12236 GCA_037177015.1 Euceroptres primus | reverse complement strand
TTGCCAAATTGTTTTGAATTTATAGAAATAATTGGAAAATATCGAAAAATGACCCTTAATTTCGTTCGGATCCCTGCATTTCAGACATTATTTAGATAAATAAAAAAAAAGTTTTAAATAAAAGTTGTACCTCCTGGAAAAATATATCTTTCAAATTCTGCACTTTTTCATCAACTATGCATTCATTATCAGGCGGGAGGCACAAAGGGGAGTGGAGATCTCTTTGTCTCGTTGGAATTACTGTAAATATACATTTTTTAATTTGGATTTTTTTACTGCAGTTAAATTTTTTGGCACTTTATTCCATTATCAAGGGGGGTTATATATTTTTTTTACTTTATTTTCGAGGCGTTAACCACTACTGAATTCAGGTGTACACTTGTTCCTGAATTCTTTTGAATTCTTCGAATTCATTGAATTCTTTTGAATTCACCTTGTATTCTTATTTTGAATGTTTTGAATTCTTTTGGATTCATCTGGAATTCTTCTAAATTCACCTTGAATTCTTCTGAATTCACACTAAATTCTTCTGAATTCACCTTTAATTCTTCTGTATTCTTTTGAATCTTTTTGAATTCTTGAATTCAGGTGCATATCAAAATTGCTAGTTGTTAACCCCTCGTTTATTTCATTATCAGAGGGGCAACACAAAAGGGGGTTTATAATATTTTTGCTCAAGTTCGTTCGCGAGACTATAAAGATTTTTTTATGATGAGATGTTCAGATGTGCAATATTTACACATTTTTTTAAATCAAAATTTTCAGTACAAATAGCTTCAGTCACGATTTCAGCTATTTGTACCAAAAATTCGGCGCAAATAGCCCATTTTCTGTATGAATTTTTTTAGATGTTTGGATGTTTACTTTCTTTAATCGCGTTTTTCCATTTAAAGTTTTTTGCCTTTAATGATTTATTATTTTCTGCTGAACTATTATTTATTCAAATTCATCAAAAAAAAATATATATTTTAAACAAAACATGATTCAGACGTTTAAATTTTCGTATCATCTTTTTCATGGATATTTATTTTCATATTTGATTTTCTATTTACTACTTGTTTCCAACCCCTGTCATAAAAATCATTTTTTCCAAAAATAATTCTTAGAATGAAATTACATCCCAAAATGTTTCAAGAGGACAATAAATATCCAATAAATCCTCTTTTCGCAGGAAAATTCTCGTTTTTTTCTTTTAGGACAAAATTATTCTAAAAATGTTTTATAATTTAAAAAACGAAAAAAATACAGAAAAAATAATCTCGTCGGTCAAACTTTAACACAGCTGTGATAAAATTGAGGTTATGCTGCATTAAATATTATAATTAAAAACGAGAAAATTATTGTTAGAATAAAAAATTTCTTCAAATTTGAGATTATGTTTGAAAAACAATCGTAAAAAACCAATTCGATTTTACATGTACATGTATATTGCAGTACAAAACATGCATAACAAAAACATTTTTTATCCTAAAAAGTTAGTTTGAACGATAAAAAAAGCAAAAATATTACGTGTATACCTTGTTTGTCCCTCATCAGGCTTCGCTCTAACCTTAGCAGGAATTCCACGAACTGAAAATCCGGTTACGATGAACCGTAAATTCACTGAAAAAACGATTTCGGAAAGCTAAATATAATATATAATTTTTTGACATAAAACGAACTGCGCAACAAAAGGCTTTCGACAAAATGCAAGGATAATGAGATCAGAAAGAAAACGATCACATTCTGCGACTATTTACGAAAAACTAACACTCGCGACTTTTCACAACGATCACAGGGACGAAAATTAAAGAAATCAAAGTGAATTTACCGATTTGATTAGTTAAAAAATGGATTAATGGATTAACTCCAGAGAAGTTTGCCGGTTTACTCAGTGCTGCCACCTACTGTTATCAGCGCGCGCTTTTCAAACCAGAAAAATATTTAATGTTAATTACTTAATGATAAAGTATAATTATAATAAACAACAAATAGAGAATAAATTAAGATAAAGCGTTTGATAAAATCATTTTTATGTATAATATTTAAAATATTCAAAATAATAAAATTATTATATACAACAAATCAAGTTTTTACTTTTTTATACAAATTTCAAATTTTTCAATATTTGTTAATGAATTTATTAAAACAAATTGTGAAAATAAAATATAATGTATAATACTAAACATTATAATTTTTATAAAAATGTTATTTTTATAACTATATTAAAATTACAAATAATAATGATCACTGCAATGAAGTAGAATTTGCATAAAAATTCTGCAAAAATTTCCTGACTGAAAGTTAAAAGTACATAATTTTTTTCATCTTTTTGTTCAAAAAAAGAAGAAAATAGTAGAATAAATAATAAGTGAAGAGGGGAAGAACAAAAGGGCGTAACTACTGAAATTTTTTAAATATGTAGAAAGTAGGCACAATTTTAAAAAGCCTAAAAATCGTTTATTATTACTATATTATATTATTACTACATTAAAAAGAAAAAAATATTTGTTCTGCATTATTTTGGTTTAAATATTGGATTTAAATTGAAGAAGGTGGAATTAGAAAAATTATTCTTCTTCGATATATGAGATAAACTCTTTGAAGGAAATATAAAATTCAAAGTCGTCCCTTGATTATATCTATATTATATCTAATAAATTTAGATATATCTAATTATTACGATTATATCTAATAAAACGCGAATATTTCACAGCAGTATATTCAAAAAGTATTTAAATTTTGGAGCAAATTAAATGTTTTTGAAAAATTTAGTTGTAGAGTAGGCTTTCCTGAAAGGCCTTAAAAGTTATGTTATTTGTTGCAGATAGTTAATTGCTTTCATAATTTCCTTGTTAAAATTATTTTTTAAACTACAGTACACCTTCAAAAAAGTTTCTAAAATTAAAATTTTTTAAATATTTTAATACCATAAGAAACTACATTTTATTCAAAGAAAACTGCCATAATACTTAGTGGGGGATTATATTGACCCTCGATGAAAATAATCGTCCAAAATTAACATCCAACATTATAACCGAAAATTTCCATAATTTTTAAATTAAAAGGTAAAAATAAAATTAGGTAGATACACAGTTTTTTTAAATCTCAGATTATATATAGTTAAAACTCTATAAAAATTATTCAGAAATGAAATTGTATTGAATCAGCTTACATTCATTCATAAATTATACTTTCTCTCTTTAAATAAATATTCTATTAATATTCTATTCTATTAATATTCTAATTATTCTATTAAATATTCTATTCTATAAATTTCAAATCAGAGAGGCTATGCATGTTAAAGTCATAGTATCGTTTCCGGACGAAATATGTTGTTTTTCAAAGGATTTTAGACGACACGTATTTGACCGATTTGATGAAACAATTTTTTTGACAAAGTTGTGAGTATTTGAACTTTTAAAGCTGGTGACGCAGTTTATCAAAAATTAGTACAAATTTTTTTAAAAAGTGTTGTAGTTTCCAAAGTAATATAGGTATTTGACTTTCTCTTCTTGATTCTTATCGATTTTTTCGTTGTTTTTCGGAATTCGTCGCAAATTTCAAAATTTTTCAAAATTGACAAAATGGCGGCGGTTTTTTTGAAAATTTTTAAACTCAATTTTCTTAAAAACCCCAGCGTTCTTATTCTTCCTAATTTTTTTTCTAAGTCAATACTAATATAGTGAATATAGCTTAAAGAAGTTTATCTTGTATGTACCCTTGCCTTAGAAAGGAGAAAGAAATGTTATTTTTCTGAAAAATTAAAATTCGCATCTTTTGCCAAAATAAGACGAGGTACAAAAAAGTCAAACGATAAAAGTTATTCGCCTTAAAAAGATATAAAAAAAGTCTCTTGACACTTTTTTCTATCTTGCGTTATATATTCGACATTTTTACTAAGATATAAATGAAATCGGTGAAATTTCTGTTTTCCTGAAAATAATACTATTTTATGCTTAAATTCAAGGCATAGACAACTAAATACGATTGTCAAACCATTTTTTTGAAAGAATAAAGAAAAATAACTAATGTAGCACTTTACAAAATTTATAGTATATTGACTATCTCCGAAAATACACGTATTTTCAAGAAAAAAGTTGAAACTTGTTGACTTTCATCCTTTTTTATTATTTATGATTTCATAAAATAGTATTATTTTCAATGAAACACAATTTTTACCGATTTCATTTATATTTCAGTAAAAATATCGAATATAACGCAAGATAGCAAAAAGTGTCAAGAGACTTTTTTAAAAATCTTTTTAAGGCGAATAACTTTTAGACATTAACTTTTTTGTATCTCGTCTTATTTTGGCAAAAAATGCGAATTTTCATTTTTCAGAAAGAAAAAATTTCCTCCTTCTTTGTAAGGCGTGAGCACAAGATAAACTCCTTTAGTTAGGATATATTCACTGTATTAGTACCAACTTAGAAAAAAATTAAGAAAAATAAAAAGCTGGGTTTTTTGAGAAAATTGAGTTTCAAAATTTTCAGAGAAACCACTGTTATTTTGTCAATTTTTAAAATTTTATAAATTTTTCGGCGAATTCCGAAAAGCAACGAAAAGATCTATCAGAATCAAAACGAGAAAGTCAAATACCTATATTACTTTGGAAACTACAACGTTTTAAAAAGAAAATTTGGACTATTTTTTGATAAACTTTGTCACCAACTTTAAAAGATCAAATACTCATAACTTTGTCAAAAAAATTGTTTCATCAAATCGGTCAAATACGTGTCATCTAAAATCCTTTGAAAAACATATTTCATCCGAAAATGATTTTATGACTTAAACCTGGAGAGCCTGCCCGATTTGAAATGAATTCGGCCTAACAACTTGTGAGCATGTAATCTATTAAGTGTATTTATTTCCCTTTTTTAAAATTTTACCTCTTTAAATTGTCATTTTTATACTCAGAACTTTTCAAAATGTAAAATAATACAAATACACTTGTTTCAAATATTCTCTGCAATTTTAATTTTACCTGACATCCTGGAACTTCAAAATTTGTTTTCATCCCTGGCAATTTCTGGTATCCAGATGTGACTCAACTCGAAAAAAAATGTGTCACGTAAGTTTGCTCCTGGTTATCGAACGCCGGAACTGGCCAGACCGAGTCATAAATTACCCTTCGAAGTGGAGAAACCCTCAAAAGTAAAAAAAAAAAAAAAAGGTTACAAGGTTACGGCTTACGTCGAAGGGGTCAGTATTGTTCCGGAAGGTTCAAGAATTCGACAAAAGGGCTGATGCCCACGTAACGGTATTTGCTGACAGCATTGTCAGTCGCTTGAGTTTATGGCCCTCGAGTTAAAATTCAGGCAAACTTTTTTATGGCGAGTCGAACGGGTGCCGTTGACTTTTACAAGCACCTTTTTATGGCGAAGGCTAAACTCGTAAAAAACCCCGATGTGCAAGGTCAAGGCCTCTCAGTGCCCTGCTGATTGCCAATTGCTCACAAATTTTTACCTTTCAGGTAAGAAATGAAGCTCATAAACTGCAAGGACACTTCGCGATTTCCAGAGAAATGCTACCTGAAAAAAAAAAATACCTAGACAAAAAAGACGGACGTAAATAAAAACAGGAAAACGATTTTCATTTAAAAACAAATTTTACTTTCATCGAAGGAGATTGATTTATATTTACAGTTTTGAGTTCCTTTAGAATAGATTTACAATTTTCAGAGAGCACCGAACATTATATCAATATTGATGCAATATTTTTTATCAAGATTCTCGATATTGACAGCAATATTGCAGCAATATTTTATCAATTTCTTATTGTTTATCAATTTATTTTATTTTTTTATTATCTTATATTTTTTATTATTTATCAATTTTGATATTGCTTATCAAGATTCTCAATATTACCAGCAACAGTGCATCAATATATTATCAATTGTTTGTCATTTGAAATGTCCGCCTTTTAATATTACCGAAAATATTGAGGCAACATTGTTTAATTAACAATATTGATACAATCTTGATGAGTAATATTCCTGAAAAGTTTCACTGGAATAATATGATTCAATATTGCTACTTAATATTGAGGCTATGTTGTGGCCACATGAATTCAATATTTTGTTAATACTTACCACGAACCTGATTATAAATAAAAAATAATAAAATATTGAATAAATCCTTGTGAAAAGGTTGGAAATTGAAAGCAAAAACGTGATCTAACACTTGAAGACATGAGAATGACAACTTGGTAAAGACCATTTGAAGTTGGCCTCAAATGGTCTTTAACGAGTTGTCATTCTCATGTCTTTACTTGTACAATGTACAAGTGTTGTTCTTTTTGCTCACAATTTCACAAGCATTTCTTTAATATTTTAATAGCTCTTATTTATAACCAGGTTCGGAGTAAAGATTGACAAAATATAAATTGTCGCCATGTTGCCTCAGCATTGCCTCAATATTGAGTTGCAATATTCAATCATTATTCTTCGTCTCGAAATTTTCGAGAATATTACTCATCAATACTGTATCAATATTGCTGGACAACTAGACTGACAGAGAATATTGCCTCAATATTTTCGGCAATATTAAAAGGCGGACATTTGAATATTGACACAATATTAGCGCAATATTACTGGCAATCTTGAGAATTTTGACACAGTGTTCCGTGCTGTCTGGAAACGAAGGATTGAATAATGGGAAATTTTTTGAAAATTGAATATTATGAAGTTATAAACTAGAGGATTTCTTTAAGAGATAACCTTTTCCAAGTTGTAAAATTCAAGTCGCGACAATTTACACATTTCTATTATTTAATACATTTTTTTTAATACAACAGGGATAAAGTACTTACATCGAAGTAGTTTTTGGTGAAGTTTCAAAATTTTAGGCGTCTTTGTTTAGAAATGGGAAATTAAAATATAGTCAAAATGTTCACTCAGTAACCTGTCCCCAAATACAGATTTATAAATTAAAATTGAGAAATAATGACAACAAAATTTTATAAATGATTGGTACTCATACGAGTCACGTGCATTGAGTTAAAGAATCTAAAAATTATGAATAGATATAAATATTTTAGATTTGAAGATGTTTATAAACGTTTAGAAGTCTGTCCCTGAAGTTCCATCTCCACTCGGCAACCCACAAATTTTAGGTTAGAATTCGGAAAAAATTATTTTAGGAAATCTAAAAAAAAATCAAAAACTCATTACTTTTACTCCTACGCAAGTTCTCGTATAAGCAGAAACATGTTTATTTTTTGCAGCTTAAAAAAATTTCTGCAAATTATGTGCCGTACAATTTATAATTATGTTCACTCGGTAACCCACTTTTAAAGTGTTAATTAAATAAAAATATAATCCATAATATGGAGGCACAGTCAAATAGAGCGCGAAAAAAGGAATTTTTACAATATTTTAAAAACTTTTTATATTCACTCTACATATTTTTAAAATAATTTTGAAATTTATTTTCTGCGTTTATTGTATATCCACTCGGTAACCTTCCTATCATGTAAATTATTTATCTCCATTAAAAAAATGATTCTTGCTCTCTTAAATTGGTATTTTCGTTTTATTTTGTATCACAAATAAAGGAAAAAAATACTGTAGCTATTTCTGAGGAGATTGATTTTGACCGATATGACCGATGTGCCAAATTTCATAACTTTTTCGTAACGACCCTTATGATGCATTCCAAAGAATTCACAGTGAATTCAAAAGTATTTTTACTCCCTCTGACATCACCATGCTCGAAAAACAGTACTTAATAAAATATATAAATTGACTCCATGTGACTTCAACATTGCCTCAATATTGTTAGACAATGTTTTCTTAATATTTTCGGCAATATTAAAAGGCGGAAATTTCAATATTGATACAATGTTCGGTGCTGTTCAAATTCCTATACATCTGAAGAATGTGCATACTATAATTATATCTAATAAATAACATAAAAAATACAAAACTTAAAGATTTTATTTGAATTTTTGAAAATAATTCGAGATTCGAATGAAATATTTTAATATCTTTAAGCTAGCACGAACTTTTCAAAAATGTAGCATCCATTACGAGTAAATGTTCAGGTTGAAGATATATATATGTACATGTAGAATGTCGGTCGCGGAACCATACTCGAGATATATAGGCAATCTTGCAAATGAGAATCGTGAGTAACGAGCTACGTTAGCGCCCCCGCCGATTTACTAGTTCTCAGCAAAAGCGAGAATTTATATATATCTCTGTAAAAAGTTTATATGTGTTTCCCATTAATGTTAACGTATCGATGCAGCCAACCAGAAAGGTAGCATTTTGCCCTTTAAACTGAATTCTAATTCCCCTTTTGTCCAGAATCATCAGACTTTCAGGAAAAACGGCAAATTAAATTCCGCACCTTCACCTTGATCGAATGGAAATCGACTCATTTCTTAAATTAACCCTTAAAACAAAAAATAAAGTATTTTTAAGGCGTTTGAAATTTAATTAAATTATGATAAACTAAAATAAAGTAAAAGAATTAATAATAAATTAATGAAGTATCATTAAATATGCTTCGTTGTTATTTTTGACAAATTGAAATTCAAGTGGACTTATAAAATAACATTTTCAAACATTTAAAATTCATTGACAATCATTGTTACTTGGCAAATAACAATAAACTGACACAGAAGATAATGTTTTGGAAAAATTTTTATTACTTTAATATAACAAAACAAAAAATGATAATTCAGGAAAATCTTGAGAAAAGTGATTTCAACCCCCACGTTAGAAAATTCTTGAAATTTCAACCACTTTTCAATTACTGCGATTGAAAATTCATTTACTGTGGTTAAAATTTCAATTACTATGGTTGAAAATTCATTTACTGTGGTTGAAATTTCAATTTATATGGTTGTAAATTCATTTACCTTTGGTTCAAAATTCAATTAGTTTTAATTAAAAATTGATTCAGTTACGCTAATTGTATAAAACTTCAACTAAAGTAATTGAAGTTTTTTCTAAAAGGGCTATGAAAAATACTATTGTAAATAAAAGTACAAGTGCAAAATGAGATCTTAGATGCAATTTTTAAGAAGATAAAGGCCGAATCGATAATTACTCTCACGTAGAAACGTGACATATATGAGTGTAATGCTTTGCAGGCTGTGCACGGATTGTGCAAGGGATGCAAAGTCGATAATATATTGCCGATCGGCAGCTGCCTGTGGACTACCAATAAGTGGAGCAAGCACGTGTTACGATGAGGAAAATGTTTTTTATGCGTCGTTTCTGAAAGCAGGCATAATATCGTAATTATTTTTTAAAAAACGGCAAGCCATTGTCGTTTACATGGTAGTTACACCCATGAAATTTTGTCCTTCAGTTTTATTCAAAGTACATAGGTGCGAACTCGAAATTATAAATGCACACATTTAAAATAACAAACATTGCAACTAGTAAATTATTATTGCTATAAATTATCCAATGCTTTTACATTTTGCATCATCCTTTTCTCTCTAAATCTGAATTAGTCGAATTTTACGAATTCATCAGTGACTGAATTCTAGCTATGGCAATTAGTAAAATTCTACTGACAATTAGTGTAAAAATACTAAAATTTCAGTAGATTTCTACTGATTCGCCAGTAGAAACAATAACTGAAGTTTCAGTGATGCTTACTGAAATTTCAGTTATCGTTTCTACTGATGAATCACTAGAAATCTACTGAAATTTTAGTAATTTTACACTAATTGTTAGTAGAATTCTACTAATTGCCATATGTAGCTAGAATTGAGCCACTGATGAATTAGTAAAATTTGACTAATTCAGATTTAGAGAGTTCATATACAATTAACACTGATCGACAAAATTACATCTTTTTAATTATTAAAATAAAAAATATGATAAATGATAACCATATACTCTAGTACATTTTGTATGATAACCATCACACTTTAGTATATTTTTTATATAGTTAATTACTTTTTTCAATTCTAAATTGAATTCTTGTTATTTGAACCCTAATAGCACTTAAGGTTGCAGAAACCATATATCAAACTTGCATGGTAAGGTTTGAAACCTTGCAGGAAGGTTGCGGTAAGATTGCTGCAACGTTAAAATTTCCTTGCCATGCAAGATTCAGGCAAGGTTACTGCAAGCTTGCTGAAAAGTTGCCAAAATGTTTATTATTATATCGCAAAAATATGTTAACATTCTCTTTGAATAATTGGAATATTAATCTTACTATACAGTATTCAAAGGGCATGTTAATATATTAAAGCTTATAACAACTTTGCAGCAATCTTATTATAACCATGCAACAATCTTACAACAACCTTGCAACAACCTTACAACTTTGGAACAACTTTCAACAACCTTGCAGCAACCTTGCAACAAATTTACAATAGCATTGCAGAAACCATATCACAACCTTGCAGTCAGCTTATACGACAAGTCAAGAACTTTCTGCAATATTGCAAAGATTTAAGATATCTTGCAGCAACTTTGCTGCAAGCTTGTCTGAATCTTGCACAGCAAGGACATTTTAACTATGTAATGGCAAGGTTACAACCTTGCCGTGCAAAGTTTCTGCAACTTTAACTCTTAAATTCAACCTTGCCAAATTTTACTTTTTTCAATTAAAGCAAAAAAGACAAAATGCACATATGTTTTATCCATACATAATAATTTGTAATAATCCAGCATTTATAGTTATTGAAAAATGTATTCTCCAGACTATGCTTATGTGTCCTGCTTTTTTTAAAGGTTTTCAGTTAAATAACGTATTAACTTCACTTTTATGTTTTATGTGCTTCGTAGAAAATTATCTATTTTAAATCGTCGAAATGTCTTTCGTGGTAATGTTTTATATTTATATGCTACATATAAAAGCATGGGAAAACAGTGATTTTCAATTTAACGCTGAATTCAAACTGTAATTGAGTTGTATCAAGAATGAGACTTAGAAACGTTTGAAACAAATAAAATCACAATGAAAATTACTATTATTTTAAATGATTCAAAATTGTGCTCCTAAGTAAACAGTAAATAATTGCAAAAGTTTGATTTTCCTGGCTAGAATTTTTCTGGCTTATTATAAATAATGGAGTCTTCTTTATAAATAAAGTGTCCTTTTTTCATTGTTGTGTATGAAGCACATGTTTAAGATTTCGAACGAAAGACAGATTTAAAATACGTTCTCAAAATACCAAATTCAAAATTCACCGTTGAAATAAGGGTTAGGATGCATAATTTATAAATTTAATTCGTTCTAACAATTTAATCATTTAATAATTTACACGCTAAGAGGTTACCGAGTGGAGATTCTATAAACGCAGAAAAATAAATTTCAAAATTATTTTTTTACAACACCCACCTCAAAAGTTGCACTTTTCATGGTTATAAATTGTGCCTAAATTTTAGCAGACTGTTTAAAAAAAAATTTCACGCATACGCAATTTGAATTTGACTTACTTTAGACATTGTTGAAAAAGCGGCGCATGCGCACTTTCGAGATAAGGTACTTTAGACACTGGCATCGGTAACTTTAGGTACTGGCATTGATATCTTCATGATAACAAAATTTACACAGTGGCGACAACTGTATTAAAAAATTAAAAATATATTGAATGGCTTACAAATTATATAAGTGTAGGTGTGCTATTTGTAAGGAAATATCCGTAACAATAGGTTATTGTTACGGACATTTTTTCGTGAAAATAGGCTAATGATATGAAAAAATTTCCGGAACAATAACCTATTGTTACGGAAATTTCCGTAACAATAGGTTACTGTTACGGAAATTTTTCTGTGACAATAGGCGACTGATACGGAAAATTTTCCGTAACAATAGCCTATTGTCACGGAAATTTCCAAACACATACTTATCTTGCACATGCCTAGTCCTTAGTTTCCGAGTGACAGGTGGTGACAGGGCTTTTGACACAATACTATTGTTTTCAATAAATTTGATTTAACTTTCTCGGATGGGTGCTGCAACTTTACGCACTTGTATCACAAATAACTATAAAAATATGTAGAATGGAGATAAAAATTTTTTTAAATACTGTAAAGATGTCTCTTTTTGCGCTCTATTTTACTGTGTCGGCAGATTTTCGGTTACATTTTTATTTTATTAACATTTTTAAAAAATGTGTTACCGATTGGACATTATTATAAATCGTAAGATGCACAATTTGTTGTCATTTTCTTAAGTTGCGAACAATTAACATTCTTATGTTTATGGGACATTCTTTTACAAATCGAACGGAATTTGAAAAAAAAAATTGTTCTCACTTTCAAATCGTTCCGAAATTTT